>JBAJNP010008830.1:1863-19390 GCA_036877545.1 Yasuhikotakia modesta
TGWCAATTGTGAGTTATGAGAACTTGAGAAATGTGCTTGGTTGTCAAATTAGTGCAAAAACTCTTTAGGCCCTTTAAAGGCTGAACGATTATATTTTAACTTTTGAATTGGAAGTGACCCAAACAGAATTTGTGAGGCACTGAGTTGTTTTGCTGCTCATTTCCTGTCTGTTGTGAATTTCTTGTTTAAGAAAAAAAAGAATGCTGTGTTTATGTATGTGTCTAAATGTGTACACTTTTATGAAACGTTAAGAGACCATGAGAGATAATCTTATCAAAACTTGCATGTCAATGGTGGCTAAACCTGTTACACTTACAGTATATTCAGGTTTTAAGATCCAAACGTTATAAGCCAATTTTACTTAACAAATATCAGAATTGCAATTTAATTTAATATTAAATTAACACTTAACATTAAATAACACTTGAATTAAATTCAAGTCTCTGTCATTTAAACTAAAACAGTTAATGACAATCAACAGATACAATAAATGGTGCCACATTGTAATGTGCTGTAACAGTCTAGAGACAAATCGTAGAATTCCAAATTTATATGCACAATATCTTCAATCTGGAGTTGTTTTTAAATGTGTGTTTTAAATATTAGCAATCAATGTTTAGGCGCTGAGTACCAATGTGAAGCACAAACTGTTTTCAGAGACTTGTTTTGTCATTTGCCTGTTGTAGATTTTTTACAGCATTATTTAATTCTTATGCAAACTGATGATAAAACCCAGAACCTACACAACACCACACAACACTTACACTCAGGTTTTCTGTCTTTTAAATTCAACATGAGAATTGTCTGCCTCTCTCAGGAAAATCAATTGTAGAGTTGAAATTTGTTGAATATGAAATTTGCAGGAGGTTTAATGCGTATTTGTGTTTCTTTCCTAACCACCTAATGTCACTTTTAAATTAACATTTTGTGTCTTAACAGACTGTTATTTGGACTAACATTCTTTTGGAAAAAATAAAAACACGTTACACCAGAGTCATTTCCAAGCTATCCTACTCTTTATTTAATGCAAATTACAGTACCAGGTAACTAGTCTCTGAATCCAAGTCACACCAAGGACCAAAACGGACATATTTACAAGGAGAGGAGACATTAAGCATACCTTCACAGAAAAAGAATATATTTAAAATAAAATAATTTCAGTCACAAACAGAGGCATTCAAGTAATATCAATGCTATACATGTTGTATTTTTGTGTCTTTTTTAAGCTTTAACCCAAGGCTTTTTCCCAATACATGTATGTAATGCAATGTCTGTATTTAGCCCACAGTCCATAAAACAAATGTCTTCTGTCTTTTTTTAATTTTGGTAATAGTTTGTAACCCTTTTGTCTTTACATTTTTTACTCTAGTCACGAGAAGTGGTAACACCATTCGTGGATAGCAACACATCTATGACTGCATATTTTACAAGCAACTTTACATAGAGGGTGCAAAGATGAGGAACCGTCAAGTGCTACGTGACATCTCTACTGCGTACTGTTGGCTGGCCAACATACTGTTCATTGCTGAGAAACTAGCGCAAACACAAAGAAATTATTATTGCCCAGGGATTTTGCAGTTACATCACAACACGCTCATAGCTGATTCACTTTGTTAGTGAAACGAGTGTAAGAACATTGTGATTGGCGCCACAGGAACAAGAGACCTCTGCTTCCTTCTCACACAAATACAAACCAACCTTTGTACCAATACTTTAACAATAAATCTTCACTTGAATACAAAACAAGCAGAAACATCTATGAAGATGCTATTAATGCATGTGGTTTAAAAGACATTGAGTGGTAGCACTATGAAAGGACAGGTGCGTGACACGAAATGATATCTTGAAGAGACTTGACCAATCAACAGCACTTGCAGAGGATCACAGGAAGTGGTGTGGCCTGTCTTGAGGTGTGTCATGAGGAAAGGGTGTGGTCTAGGACAGGAAGTGTATGGAAGCAAAGGCACTCCAAACTATAGATACACTATACATTACTGATTATAATTACAATAATATAGCTGGCACCTACTGTACAGATAAGGTTGAACTATATGGCTGGAGAAAGCTCCTTGTCTACAGTATCCAACAAACAGGTAATTTTTGCCCTGATCTTTTAAATGTGTTTTTAATCTTTTTTAAATCTATTTTTATTTAATCCTTCTTTTGTTTTTGCTCATTAACAGTTCTCAGGTCAGCATATGTACATAGCAGAACACACGCATACACATTCACACTCACAAAATTATACAAAACAAAGTACAAGCCAGAATTTGGTGAGGAGCAACTGTGCTGTACTGTATCTATACATGTTTTTGTCATTTTCTTATACTGTTGTACTTTGTGTATTAAGATGTTTTGGGAAAAAGTATATTTTTCCTTAAGCATTTTGAATATGCTGAGACAGTAAAATAGAAAAAAATGACGAACAAATATTCAAGTAGTGGTAAAACAACACAGCCGCTTTAGTTTAACATGGCAAATGGAGAACAGGTTTTATAAAACACACAAACAACTAAAAACAGCTTTCTGCCAACCAGCACAGGAAACTTAAATCTGTTCTGTGCCACATCTGTGCACGAACCAGTATCACTGCTTTACTAATGTCTTTTTTCTTTTCATTTAGCTTTAACTGACACACAAGCAACAATAAATAACAATTGACAGGAAATTAGGTCAGGAAATCGCTAATTCTACTGGGCTAAGCAGAAAAGAGCAAAACGCTATAAAACTGAGTGTGCTCAAGTTCTTAGTAAATATACATATTGTATATTTTTGGTCAGCAACCAAACTGCCGCTGCATTGATAAAACTTTATGGGTTCTGGACCAATGATGCTATTTATATATCTATATATAACTATGTATTTATATTCAATTTACATAATGCAAAGTAATATATAAACTGTGTGTATATATCATACAAGAACACAGAGATAGAGGCAGGCAGAAAATTTCACCTGTCAATCAAAATGTCTGCCCCTCCCCAACCCAAGTCCCATCTTTCATATAAAACAAAACAGACTTGCTTGACAGCATTTAAAACTCAAAAGTCTGAGACATGCGTTTTTGTGTAGCATAACTCTTTCACCTCTTGTGTGGTAAAATATTTTAATAGATACAATTTGGATAGCATTTTGTTGACTTGTGTAGCGTTATTTTCTTTTGTATTCTCATCAGTTTCATCCAATACATATACATATATACACACTACATACACATATATGTATATATGGTGTGCTCCAAACCAAATTCAAGCCATGCGCTGTAAGAAGCCCAGAACAGGGTATATAGTGAAAACAGGGAGAATGTGTGGAGAAAGTTAAACCCAAATAAATGCAAAGGATGTGGCTGGATCTGGACCGGACTGCCTAGATAAACAGGATTGTCCTCTAAGAATGAACAACATTCCGGCTGGTCACAAACCAGGTTTTAAGTTTGACTCCCCCAACGGCTGCCCCCCACTCTAACACCCAATTGCAAACTGCTCTCTCATTCTGTCCCTCTTTCCATAAATGGCATTTGATATACCGTGAACAACTCTGAACTCTTTCTGAACTTCATGAAAAACATGTAAATGAAGGTTGGCTCTTGCAGTCTGAATAACTGTGGTGGTTACATGATTCAAACCCTGCCCGTTAAACTGGTGGGGGTGGGCGTGGCCTTGGAGGGATGGTGAGGTCTTATTGGCTGGGGCATTCAGGTTGAGCTGTTGGAGGCAGAGGCAGAGGCTGCATTTGTGGTCTGACCACGATCTCCGCTACTGGCATCTGGATACAGAGAGAAACCTTTATGAGTATATAATCTCTAATGCAGAGGATCTCAACTGGTACATTATGACCTAAATATGGGTTGCAGGTCTGCTCCCATTTCAGACAACAGAGAATAGCAATGCAAATGGAATGGAAAATGCGAGATATACAAGTAAATAAAAATGCAACAGGTAATTTACATAGTACTACTTTGGCTAAAAAGCTTAACCAGTTGAGAAGCACAGTTTCAATACACTTACACACTAATACAAAAGATTGTATTATTATTACAGAGAGCATATAAAAATAAACAAAAGGGATATCAATCTAACCTGAAGTGGCTGAAGCATTGGTTGGAGTTGAGGCTCCTGCCTGGTTTCGTGCGTGGGCAGGAATTAAAATGGAGGCCAGGGACGGGTTACTGGACAACTCTGAACAGAGACACATTCCAAGACAGACAGAAAAGTGTGCGGTCAGTAATTTAATGCTTTAAAAAAATATTTTAAGGCTTGTATATGCATGGAAGTGATGAAAAATAACATCTAACCTTGAGTTGTGAAGTTAAACAAGGACGGTTTCTCACGCCCATTAGGAAGTTTGACATTTGGATCCCGCAGTTCATCAAAGAAGGTATGAGCGCAGGCCTCCAGTGGGGTCAGGCGAGCGGTGGGTGTGTACTCCAGCAGCCTGGAGCACAGAGCAATGGCTTCAGGGGGCGTGCGTGGGCGGAACACCTGCAAACCAATCAGACGAGCACTCAGCCTCAATGTTTAATATCATGTATAGATCAACCAACCAATCTGTGCACAATAAGGCTAAACTAATTAACAAATTACATCCTTTATTTAACATTCTTTACATTCTTTGCATTCTTTACTTTATATATTGTTGCTCAAATTTTAAACAAATGTGCTTCCCCAGATCTGAATTAATAAATAAATAGTAAATGCAGGCTGCTGTTGTGACAACACCACTGTGCCCGCAGTAAGGCTTGTAATCAGAAGGTTTCAATGAACCTAACTGAAGCAGCAACCTTATGCTAATGGGTAACGCATTGATCTATATGCAGAACAGATCAGAGATTTAAACAGCTGACAACACATTAATGTGTTTAAGAGTTTTTCTTAATACATTTATCATGCACTTTCAGATTTACAACTTTGATGACAGTTTACATTTACACACTGCAATAAAGGTAATACATTTAAAAGCACAAAAGGGGCACTTATTTTCATTTTAAGAAAACGTTGGTACAGTGGAGAGAAAAGAAAACATTTCACTCCATAAGTGTGTTTAATTTCTGCATTTCTAAAAAGAGGTTAAGACTAAACACCCTGTGGCTCAATCATATGCTACACACTATGACCACCAGAGGGCATCTGAGAAACCCAGATATAATTCCTGGTGTGGACTAAAAAGTTATCCTACAGTGTTCATCAAATATTAGTGCCAGATCTATCTGAAACCTACATCACATAGTTAACAATTGTTATGGTATAATGAAGTAGATGATGTTTTTAAAAAGACTACAGAATGTAACAATGTGTATTATGTCTGGTGAGGTCATTCAATCCAAATGGACATGAGGATGTGACATCACTGCCTCACTGCCTCAGAGGCTCTGTTCCAAAACCTAATCTCACTGTCTACTGCCTACACAGACAATAACCCTTTTAAGTCATACAAATAGCACCATGGGAGATTTCACTTACAATTTACTTAAATGTAGTTTTAAGTATAGGCATACTCCACATAAGCTCTAAAAAGCATAAAATACATAGCACAAACCAACCTTTTGTTAAAATAGTGCTTTTAATCAGAGTAAAGTGTAAAGGTAAAGGTGTCTCTCGACACCTTTGAGCATTGCATCAATTACATGTTATTTTACTTCCTCATCTCATTGCCTCAATGATACGGGCACAATGCATTCTGGGATCGTCATCTCTATAGAGGATGTATAAGATGCTTCCCTAAAATTGAGACAAATCTTAAAATATGGTATTTTAGAGCTAACATAATTAGCAGCATAATTATACAGCCTACATTTGAAACACTGCCTTCATATTAGAAGCATCCCTATGCTTAAAATCCTGCCTACATAAACAGCTCAAGAACAATAACGTACAAAAAACAAAGTATAAAAACTGACTGCTAGGTAGGTGAATCCTGTGAGATACGGAAATGAATGGAATGGGGCCAGGATGACTAGTTGAGATCAGAGCTGGGGGTGGAAGATGACTGTGTTAGAAGTAATAAAACAGTCGACTTGTACCTGTTTACTCACCTTAGTCCATGGATGGGCCTTAATCTGAGGGAATTTGAACTCAGTGTAGTTTGGGTTCATTTCCCGAATCTGCTCGCGTGTGGGAGTGCCCAACACCTGTAATAAAAAACAAAAGAGAAGAGAAACAGCTATTTACCATTCATGCTAGTACATTTAAACATATTTGTATATACATACAAATCTAGCTCAGGTGTCATGATTTGTGTCATGGTCTGTGGAGTTTTTTTTTTGGGACAGAAATGGAAAAATCTATCTGAAGAAATCATTTATGATTTGAAAGTTGAATATGAGGCATATGTGCAGATTGGCACATTTTTTAATAGTTTTCTCTGCTGTCTGTCCATCAACACAGGCACTTGTATAAAATGTATACTCTAAAACCACTGTTAGTCACTTTGGATAAAAGCTTCTGCCAAATGTGTAAATGTAGGGATCTTGGCTTACACTATGTGTGTTCACACCCAACACAAGACTGCAGAAGCAATGGACAGAACTGATACTACACACTCCCTGTATGTAATGTGTGAACAAATAATGCAACAGGACACAGCTGATCACAACTGTGAATCAAACTGTCCCACTATGCTCACATTAGATAAAGGGATGAAATTTAAATTCATAAAATACTTCAATAATAATAAAATATCTGAATGAAATAAGAGACAGCAGTACCTTGATGATTTCCACCAGCTGATCCACTCCGCTGTCGCCGGGGAAAATTGGTTGCCCTAGCAACAGTTCCGCCAACACACAGCCAGCTGACCACACGTCTGCAATGAAAGGGGGTCACAGAGATGGGAGAATGAGGGAGGGGCAAAGCTGACCCGATCAGGGCATTCTTATAAACCAGAGGTCATGGACTCATACAAAGCAAAACACAAGAAGTCTAAAACATTTGCAGTGCTAAATAACCAATGACATGTAAATCTCTTCCTGTTAAACTGGGAAAGGAGAAAAACACACACACCTCAGCTTTAAAAGAAGTTGGTTGTAGTAAATGAAATGGTTGTAGTGTGGTTAGGGATAACATACCTATGCTGGAGGTGTAGTCAGTTGCTCCAAAGATGAGCTCCGGGGCTCTGTAATACCGTGAGCATATGTAGGAAACATTGGGCTCGCCACGCACCAACTGCTTAGCACTGCATACAAAAAAATTATATTGGCACAAGACTGAGTTTCTAATCAAAAAAGTGCTCATTCTTATCAACATTTAAATGGACACAGAGCACATTAACATACAAACCAACAAATAAGCTCTGAGACACTGATGGTTTTATTCAGCTCTCAAACCCGTCAGATTATTGGAGTGATTTGCATGACAATAAATTAGATTTAATAATTTGACACTTTGGTTTGATTTAAACAACATTTGTTAACAAATAAATAGTAATTTATTACTATGTATTAAATGAAAAAAATCAGAATTACCTTTCTGCAAAGTGATAAATGAGTTCATACAGTGTGGTAAATAATATCCAGTATATGTACAGTATATTGGCTGCCACAGACTGAGTGTCAGCACAATGTCAAGAAACATTTGGGTCATTAGCTGTCAGTGTGGAAAGAGAAAACAGACACCTGAACATTTTCCCTCTGCTCATGTCCATCATAACACCTTCCTCACGAGGTCATGACATAATATGACATAACTCATGAGGTCATGACATCAGACCAGAACCATTACTGTACACTATGTACTGACACACGCTGTGTCCAAAACCACCGGTCCATTTAATACACAGTGAAAGCCAAATGTGACTGGACATGACTTTACACAGTCACAGTTTGATTACTAACGACTGTTAGATAGTTACAGTTAGAGTGTTTTATGAATTAAACTGCCTGTCTGCCTGCCTGGACAACATTTGTCCCCCACTACATAATTACTGAGATTCTAAAGTGGATTTAAAACAAACATTTACTGTATTTTAGCTATGGGTTATAAAGTGAACTCTAAAGATGGTGTTGGTGTCTGTGTCTAACAGCTAAGCGAGGTGCTATACATCTCAAAATATCTCTAGACCTCTTCCAGTGTGTGTACAAATCCTGCAACAGTCTGCCCATTTGTTTTGAAAAGACATTTTATCTGAGTCATTAGTATTTAGGCATGATCATTAATTTTCCCTCTTATACTATGAACACATGATACAGTTTACATGAAATACACAAACAGTAAAGCAAGAAAATGAACACCAGAATTTCACTTCACTTAAGATCTTCACTTGTATTTTAAACGACAAATATCTGACTGGCAAAAGCTCAGTGGAGTCAACAAACTGACATCTGGATGTTTCTGGTGAGGTGTAATAAGGGATTTTTTAAATATAGTAAATATTGTAATGTGATGCTTTTACTACCCAGATCCACTGAAAATAGATCATCTCCTGATCTCATGTAATGGCTGTAAAGAGATTATTAACTGACCTGCCAAAATCACAGAGTTTAAGCACAGCTGTCTCTGGATCCAGCAGTAGGTTCTGTGGTTTAATGTCCCGATGACAGATCCCGAAGGAATGGATGTATGCTAGGCTCCTAAAGAGCTGGTACATGTACAACTGCAATGATACAGGCAAAAACAACTGCTGCAAGAGGGTGTACAGTACATACCATGTATAAGAGGCATGACGTTTTACTTCAAAGCAAACTTTAAATGGTGGTATACAGCAATACAATACAAGATGCATGACTGTTCAATATAAAGGTATATTTATAAATAATCTATAGTAAGTAAAACCACTAGTCCACTAGTCATGATTTGATTTACAACAAATCATGACATATTCTGTCAAACAAGTCTCAACAAAATAATGTCATGAAGTTTACTGGTCTTAATGTAGGCTGTTTACGGTTACGGTTTACGGCCAGTCAGCCAAGTAACTTAATGCTGTACCTTGAAATGTATGAATTATCTGCACTGTACAATTGCTTTGAATGTGGCTTATCCAATTTTATTAATTATTAATTATAATACAAAATGCAATGTTCATTGTTTGCAGATGTTCAAATACGGTATAAGTAAACAGTCTCTGCATAAACATATCTATAGCCCATGCATTTTTTTGTGCAAATATATTTATCCTATCATGTCACATCCTGACAGTTGCAGGAAGGATATAGCTCAGCACAAAACACAAAGGACTGATGATGTCGAGACCCTGGTGACAGAACAGCACAGGGGGAGGAGAAAAACGCTGTAGCATTTATTCCGTAGCTCATCTGGCATAGCATTGTGTTAACAGCGCAAAGTTGTGGGTTCGATCCCAGGAAACACAAGTACTGATAGAAATGTATACCTTGAATTCACTGTAAGTCGCTTTGGATAAAAACTTCTGCCAAATAAATAAATGTAAGTGTAAACCACTGGAAACAATAAGCACCTTTACATAAACCATAGGAAGGGTCTGTTTAGCACGGCTGTAGTGTCGTGCCACTCTGTACACAGTCTCAGGCACATAATCCAGAACCAAGTTCAGATACACCTCATCCTTCTGTGGACAGAGAACAAGAGAGACACAATGTTACACATGTACAGTTAGAGTTACACAAGTACAGTTAGAGTTACACATGTACAGTTAGAGTTACACAAGTACAGTTAGAGTTACACATGTACAGTTAAAGTAGCAGCCCAAACATATACAACTTTAGTAATATAAAACACTTCATATGATGTAACAATGGCTGATAATGACTTTATAGTACATATATAACATAAGTACACATATACAAAATACACACTCCATATGACGCAAGATAATGGCTTTGAGTCTATACTAAAACTGTCCCATGCGCCTCGTTCTTCCAAACATCTCTGTGACTTCACCACTGAACAGGGGACCATTAAAATAAGCTGCTATGGTAACCACATAAAAACAGTGATTCTCTGGCATGATGTAATTGAGGGCGTTGAATGCTATGCATTGTGTAGAATTCTGCCTGAAAGCAAAGGATGGTTATCCGCCATCTTTACATAACATACATGCTCAGACACTGATTTCATATTCTCCTGAATGAATTGACCGCAGGGCTATTCTGACCCCCCTGACATCACATCCTGGCTTTTACACTGCAGGTTAAGCTTAAGCTTAGTTAAGCTTAGTTGTGAGAGGATCTATTTTTACTAGCCGTCACCTTCCTGAACTCATTTACTCTAGCTGTGATCCAAAGGGCCAAACATATAATAAGGGATATCAAGGAAATAAGGTGAATACAGAACAGAAATGATTTTAAAGCTAACTCATGGATCTGTGTGGGATCTGTGTTCTGATTTTAAACTTTCCAAGCCAAAAATAGTTTATCAGGTCACATTCATTACAATAATGCTTTCAAAACAGCTTCCATATAGAAAGACCATCTCTACCCTGATTGTCCAAATCTCTTTCTCTGTTTTTGACCCAGAGGATTGATGTGTTGAAGTTCTCTCTAATAACAGATGCTTCATTTCTAAAAAAATTGAGGGAAAAAATAAACACTAACCAGCCCCCAGCTGTGCTGTGCAGCTAAAATTAGTCTCCATGATGACTCACTCTCCGCCCTCGCTACAGCAACAGCAACACTTCCTCAATTACAGCTGATCGGTGGAGCTCTGAGATTGGCTTGTGATATGTTCCCGGATGATTACTGGGCCATCTGATTGGCTGATGCTCTATGGTCACATGACATTGCACGAATGTGATATCATAGAGTGATCTGTGGCCAGCTGCACAGTAGCCATCATCTACCACAGCCGGTAAGCCACAGGTAGAAACTCATCCATCCCCGGGCCCTGCTTATAGGGGCTCTTCCACATAAAGCTCCTGTCAAAGTCAGGGAGGTGATGTGAATGAGCTAATCTGAGTGTGTATATTCCTGGTTCATATTGTGATGTGTGACAAAACAGCAGAGCTCTTTTAAAAGGAAACAGGTCATCTAAATTTGCCTGGTGACTGCACTGCTTGCACTTCATGTTTTTTACAACCACGTCACAATAGAAACGTATTGTCAATGCTATTTTTCTGTTAATTCAAAGCAACCAAGCCAAATCTTTTTTACTTATCATAATGCAACTGATTTGCAGATGACTGATCTCTTCTTGATCCATTCTTCCATCCATGTACCTTCCACTGTCTCATAGGTGTGCAAATGGTGTATGAAGTATATAATTATGTTAGCTTCATATATACAGAAAAATGTGTGATATAACCAAAGGTCTCTCTTTCTCTCTCTTTGAGTGCAAACTGGAAGTGAGTGGGCAGAGCTGGCATCTAAGTTTGGTCTCATCAGAGTGTGAGACTCATCAGAGTGAGTTTTCCATAACTTGAGATCTTGGTCGCCTGTATTGGTCAGCCAGGATGACGCTACTGTCATTGTCATCTTTTGCTAAGCTGAGCAGGCAGATTGTGTTAAAGTGCTTACTGAGGCACAATGCTCAGTAGAACAGTACATTTTAGTGGTAGATGACGTGGTTGACTTTGAGAGCATATTGTCTTAGTCTCGAATCAACAGTAATGTATAAATTTCATGTTATGCTTTTTAGAGAGTATCTATAAGGTGAATTCAGCTGTAGCACATGCCATTGTGATCAATGATGCTTTCACTCTAGTAATGCCTCTTGCACAACCAGCGAAGAAAGTAACTTTATCAAATGTCCCACTGTTTATTAAAGACTTAGGAAGAGAGCTAACTCGAGAACTGAATTGGGTTCAGTTGGGTTAAAGTTTCCCTCAGCTGCAACAAGCAGTGTCTTTTAGACAATATGTTTACATGGTTTGTATGAACTTGATGAACTTTGGTATGAAATTTAAAATTGAGAAATTTAGAAAAGTAGTTTTGATTGTGTTTAAACATTTTGTCTGTGGGAGAATGGTGAATACCGTCTCAAACAGTTGATATGGTGGAGAATGTGTCAGTTTTTAAAACTTCTGCAAAAGGAAAAGCAGCAAAAAAGGAAGATGAAAGAAAGCAAGTGAAAGAGAATAGATTCTGTGAAATCTGTTGCTATTAAAAGATCAGAAAGAACTGCTTATACATTTGAGAAAATTCCTACAAACCACCAGAGGAATTAAAGGAGTGAAAGTCGAACAATTCTTTCCAAATAAAACACTGATGAAAAATACAGGGGAGATTTACAGATCAAGAAATCTTTAGAAAATAAAAATGCTCAGGAATCTGTGGTGGCATAATTTATTTGTTTTCTCTTTTCATGCTGCTCTGTTTAGATTTAGTTTAGTTTTTTCAACTACTAAGAATGGAATTAAAGTGGGTAGTTTGATTTTAAATGGAGCAAGACATATTCATAAAAGTGTAATACACTTTCAATTGATGGAACAAAAAAAGATGGATGTTGTTAATACAGGGAACACATAGTGACTGTCCTAATAAAATTAAATAATAAAAAGGGAATGAAAAGTAAAATTACACTTTCCATTGTAAAATTAGTGGAGAAGAAATTCATGTCAAGATGTTATTGGGTTGAAAGTGTTGTGATTGGGCAACTGATGGTGGTAAGAGCTGCCACACTTGATTTCAGATGCCTTAAAGTATGGCTGCTTATGCGGGCAGCAGACAGCAAAGTGTGTCACTTTTGCAACACAGCCTGTGATTGTGAGAATCTGGGGTCAGGTTCAGAAGCTAAACCCATTTAGGTCTGACAGTCTTGTTTCAATCCTGAGTTTATTTTTTCCCTCATTCTGCTCTTTTTGCACTCTAGCATGTCTCTGTTAGGCCCACTACACCAGACAGTTGCTAAAATTACAGCAAGAGACAGCTAACAAGTCTACAACCTAATCGCTGTGTGTGGTGCTGTGGGAGGTATAGACTGCTGGGAAATATCCTGAGGTGGTAGAATTTGTACCAGTACCAGTAGGAATTGTGCTATACTGTTTGTACATGTAAATTAACACAAAACAATAGCCCAGTCAGCAAACACATAGCTTCACTGATTTTAATGGAATGTTATTTTTGAAAATATATTTGAAACCAAAAACAAAAATAATGAAATTAGATGACTTACAATTTTACTTACTAAATTTTTACTTACTTGTTGTCTAACAATAAATGTAAATCATTTTTGAGCTGCCTTACCAGGAAGAAAAGAAAATTGTGATATAGAATGTATATATACTGTATATATACTGTACTGTACATTGATCGTACCTCCCACCTCTAGTGTGTGGGTGTGTGTTTGAACACAGGATCACAGAAAAACAGCGTTTGGGCATGAGAGTGTAAACGCTCATTATGACTGGCTATTGGTATTGCCAAGAACTCTGACATCTTCTAACCTCTGGGGGAGAAACGATCAGTGTCTGCTCTAGCACAGACCATCTTCAGGCATGTCACATGTATGGAAAGGGTTAAGAAGGATTTCTTAAAGCTTGTGGGGAGTGGATCCAGGAAAACAGCTCTGTCCCTTATATCTTCAGTGCAGTTAAAAGGTTTAGAGGATTTTTTTCTATTCTATCATTGGCGGAACAGAATTACAATACCACAATACCAGTTTTACCACTTCAGATGAAAATGTGAGTGATGCTTGTGCAAAACTCGCTGTTGCAGTGTAAGGGTGTTGTAGGTGGTTGTCAGACCATTATGCTTAAGGGTTTGTTCAAATACATAACTACATAACTATAAGTATGAGCAACAATAATAGAGACGTCTATTTCCATACTGAAACAAGTTTGTGAAAAATGTCCCCTGATATCCATTGTTTAAACAAACAGGCAGTTTCACCCTAAACTCATGTCATTGAGTCAGTGTGGTTTGCCAGAGAACTCAAACAACTGAATTTGAAATCACTGTTGAAAGCCTGCAGTGTTAATACTATTCAGGTAACAACAGAAATTGGCTGCCTCTAGTGGCATAGAAATGACACACTTCATTTTCAAACTGGTGTACTTTCACAATAACTATTTTTAACAGAAAATTGGTGCGGATCACCACAATTCAACATTTGTTCAGCTCTCAGTAAATCGACTGTTGCTGTATCACCAATCATAAGAACAGTCATCTATCTCACCAATCCATTTTCTCCTGTTCCCTTCCTTACAGCACTCACTCCTGTTTCCTAAACTTTGTGATGCTTTTATGAATCTGTTCTCCATGAGCTCCCTGTCACCCTTCACCACTGTGCTCTATGGTTGTAGGTTAAAGAGGGGCAGAAGCACAAGTGCCGCGTTTGAGCGGAAATCAGCTACTGGCATTTTGAAAGGGAAAAAACTGAGAAAACTACTTAGTGTGGGCGAGAGGTCAAGAGGCTCGGTGTGTATGATGCGCAAGATAACCAAAAGAGACCAAAATCCAGAAAAAGACAGAAGCAAAGAGAGGGAGGTGAGAGTGTGGTTGGTGGACAGCATTTGTATATGTGTGTGTGTGTGTGTGTGTGTGTGTGTGTGCTCTCAGTCAGAGTCAGTGCTACTAACTGCAGCAAATATATTTACATCAGATGAGCACAAATTCTCAGAATGGTTTTGTCTCAGGTCAGCCTGTGGGCACTATTATAATCCATTAGAGATTAATAAACACAGAGAGGTGGTGAGATCAGGGCTAGCAAAAAGAAAATATGCAAAACATAATGCATGTCATTATCACAAAATAAACCTTAACAAGATGACTGGGATCCAAAATCAAAGAAGAAAGGTCTTGGATCATCCTAAGGGCACTTATTTTGAGATAGGGATGAGCTGACTGTACAATATTCCATTTATTACATGGAATTACATGCCTACTTACTAAATGCATAAATAAATGGACATAAAATATTGATCTGAGCTGAAATTATTTGATTATATGAGAAAACAGAGACAGTGGAGTGTCACGAGATACATGAAACTAGCACAGTGTAAGAAATTGGACATTTAAAAACATCACATATTTCAGTCATTACACAAAAACATGATGATATTATGTAAAAGCTGACCAATCAGAATCAAGTATTCCAATGAGATGTATAAGTAATATATTTTCAAATGTATGCATTTTCTTTGAACTGGATAAGATTATCTTTTACCAACATATTAATATACCAACATTTAACCTGAACAGTAACTGTTGCCATATTTAATATTTCCATTTATATTTACTAACATAACAATACATTTTAATGTTAAATTTTTTTCATATAAATGTAAAAAATTATTAATAGTTAATTATTTTTGTTACGTTTTAGTTACTATTTTTAATTGAAAGCGCCATGCAATGGCTTTAACAAATATCTCACAAATTTAAAGGAGATGATGGAAACAATTTGAAAACAAAACAGTTTACTTACTTACGGGCACAAATAGACAGTTTGAACTTATTCACAGAAATAAAATCCAATGACTTTTGCTACTTAAATAAAAATTGAATGTCTTACAAGTTGCATGACAATGAATGTTGTACACATAGTCTAATGAATCTCTAGGAAACTTAATGACCAAAGAAAAAACATGTCCTTGACTATGATTTTCGGCACTATAAAGAGGCAGAATATAACAACATGCTGTAACATACAATACACTGCAAGATGAGCTGAAAAATGAGACTTGCCTTATCTCCACTGGAGTAAAAGAAATAACGCAGACGCACTATGTTGCAGTGATCCAACTTCCTCATGATCTGCAGCTCACGATTCTGCAAGATGAAAGAAAAAACAATTTGATTATACTGGACATTAACTAAAGATCCAGACCATGAATAATATGTTTATCATTGACCCATATGTATGCTATTACAACTGATAGTCTAGTCTCACCCCATTGGCAGATGTAGCAAGAGTAATATGACCCCACAAGTTCAACTTCTGACCCATATCCCACCGAAAAAAGCACAGAATAAAGCTACTCAAATGGGCCGTAACCATGACAACCTAATGTGATGGCCACAATGGTTTTAAGATGAAATACAACAAGTGTTTTAAATAAGTCTTAAGTTGAGTTTGCTACAGTGCTCTTGGGTTCAGTTCATGTGAATTGTAATGTAATTCTCAACTATGAAAACAGACTATTTAAAGTAAATAGCTATTGACAGGGTATAATTTGTATCCCAGGACGTCAGAGACAACAGTGTATGTATGTGTGCCCACAACTGCATGTGTGAGAGTTTTTGGTGTGACTCAGTTAGCCTGTAACTCCATAACAATAACATAATTGCTGATCATTTATAAGCTCACTGATCACTGCTATTTCTGCATACTGCTCCATTTACAGACACAGTTTATCAGCCACAATGATGGTCTGTCTCACTTAAATCAACCAAATGACAACTTCTTTCTGAGAACAATAGCTCCTGTTTTGTGACAGTTTCTCACAATCTCTCTCTCTCTCTCTCTCTCTCTCTCTCTCTCTCTCTCTCTCTCTCTCTCTCTGACAGAGTGTCATGACATCATAAGTGGGTGGGCTTGTCGATATATAGCATATTTACACCTACTCATAATGGTTTGCTAAATACCTCATTTGAACATGCCTTTATTTTAGCTTTCAAAGGTTTTGAAACAAGGTTTCTTAGTGACGACGTCTGTTTGTTTAAAGTGTTGTTTGTTTAACGGCGGCTGTTTGTTTAAAGTGTTTTTAATAAATCTTTTAGTTAAATTGCCCAGACTTCGTAATGGTCAACTAAATCTGTGTTTTTCAACACAAAATGAGCAAATAAAAACATTAGGCACCTTTGTCCCCTACAAAAGGCCAAGTGTACAGTCACTTCATAGAAAGATATTGATTTTCCCAAAAATAATATTACATCATTCCATTATGAATATTACACAAGCATTTGCGTAGGTGTTGATATTATCTTCCGCTGGCCAGATCAGAGGGACAGAGATAGTGTGTGTGCCACAGACTTCAGTCCAGTTGCTGAATGTGAGTGTGCTGAAGATTAAAGGTCATACTCTGATACACACACACAGAGATGCCGATGCAGATTTGCTGACACACTTCACACACAGATCTTTACACAGAAAAGCAAACTGGATAATGTGAATGTGAAAAAGTGGTGATCAAATGCGGTGAAAAATGACAAACAACAGCAAGAACACAAAAATAATGTGAGGAGATCTAACATTTCTTTTGATAAATTCTTTACTGTAAATCTAACTTGTGAAACGTTTTAGTTAATTAATTATTTAATTTAACTATGATCTATTAGGAAACTGGATAATTAAACTAAAAAAAAGTTTTACTTAATAAGTGAAAGTTGGTTCAAAAATTGTCTGACCAGCTTAATTTGAACTATTGACTGGACATGCTGTCATGCAAGTTCATAGGCTCACGTGTTGGTTTGGTGGTTGGAGCATGAGTGCTGTAACAGACACTGGAGCTCACCTGAATCAATATCAGTCAAACATGCAGCATGACAAACTTCATCTTTTTAAACTTCATCATTTAAAGTAAGTATCTTTATTCATTTTATTATATGTATTAAAGTGTTAAAATGTTTGTCAAACATAAGTGTGATCATTAAGCATTGTTTGCTACATGTAATCTTTTTAATGTTTTGCAATCCTGTCTGTGTTAACCAGTCATCAGAAAAAATGTGTAGATCTGTCAT
>JBAJNP010008831.1:0-19389 GCA_036877545.1 Yasuhikotakia modesta
AAAAGAAAAGTTCTACCAACGTTACTGCAAGAACGATTTTTGAGAACCTCTGCAGAACGTTCTGAGAACGTTCCCTGTTATCTGGGGACCGTCACCTGTGCGGATGAAAGAACTTTGAAGCCGGATAATATTCCATGACCGACACGTGTATGAACTCCTGCGCGCCGCGGACCGCTGACAGAACGGCGTCCAGGTCTCGGGTCCGGGAGTCTGGGCAGAACGCGGGCGGAGAGGCCTGACCAACACGGAGACATTAGACCACATGACAGCGAATGAACTTTAAAACAGATTAAACTCACCGCTATGTAAACGGCGCTGGGCGCTCCGCTCAGGTTGACCAGCAGGGGGCGCTGCGCGTTAAAGCGCGTGTCGTAGGCCGGCGGCCACGGCTCGGGGACCGAGGCGTTGGGTTTCCCCATCACCCAGTACGACTGGAAGATTTTATGCAGGTCAGCGGCCAGTGTGCTGCAGTTATAAACCACAACTCCCAGTTCCTTCACCTGCACACACACCCAGGCAGATATGAGGCCGTGCAGAACTTAAACCCGGCAGGTTAGATTAGACTGTTTATCTGGACCTGAGTTAAAGATCGCCAGTCCATGTTTGCACTGCCGATGTAAATGTGTCTCCTGTCAACAATCCAGAACTTTGTGTGAAGAATTCCTGAAGTCAAGCGGCCGAAGTTCACCCGTCTCACCTGAACACCTGCGGAAGATGTTAGGACACTGTTTGAAACTTGGGAACAAGTTGAGGAATGAGATTTGAGGTTCAAAACTTGAGTTAAAGTCAAAATATTCAAAACCTAAAATTGCAATAATCCAGAACCCAGAATTATATATAAAAATGATGAATAATCGGTTATAAAGTTAGTATATAAGACTCTTTATCTCATTGTCTCATTATCTTACCCCAAATATACAGTAAGTGTAAAATAATGATTAATAACTTCAGCTGTTGGAAATATCAGTTTGTCTTTATACGACTTAAACATGAAAAGCAAGCAAAAGTTACCTGCAATAATGGATTACAGCTAATACTAGTTTGTAATAATGTTTGTGCTGAACTTCAGTAATAATCGTGGCTGTACATCTACTGACCATTTTCTCGGAGAGTTTTGAGGTCTGTTGAGTTAGGAGCTAGTGAGGGAATACTGGACACCACGCGCACCGAGATGTTTCTGGATGGTAACGCTTTAAACTCTTCTAATATGTCTCTGCCCTGTGACAGAAACACAGAAGCTAAAACACAAATATTTCTGAATATGAAGGAATAATAACTAACGCAGCTTGTGGTTTTAAATGCGACAGTTTACATAAACAGATTTGATCTGAATGTGCACAAGTGTGAACGTACAGAACTGTCTGTGGATGAGTTGACATTTATATCGTCAGCCGTAAGCGACCAATAAAATGATGCTACATCAATTTGCTCTGTGGCCAGAGACAGAAGATCCTTCCAGGCTTCATAAAGGTTTTTTCCTAAGGTAGCGTTGATCCCATAATCCACACCGAGAGGAACGCTCTCCACCAGAACTATCCTGTCAGGAACACAGAAGTTCAACAGACAATCAGGAAATTCAACATCTCAGTTTCAGTCCTGAAAGTGAATTTCCAACATTAGGACTTTCAGATCAAACCAATTGTTAAAATTAGATTAAGAAAAAAATGATTTTGTCAGGATTAAACAACAGTTTCACTTCCTGGTGGTGTTTATAGCGGTTGTGTATATATGCTATATATATAAACTATATGTGTAATGTTTCACAGAAAACTGTGAACATGAACTTTATACATGATACTAGTTCACAAATTAGTCTCTTGAGTCTTGTGACGTAAGTGTGTTTACTGTAAGACTTCTCCATTACTGTAAATAAGTAATATTTCAAAACATTTTGCTCTAAACTGCACATTAAATATTCTTGTGTATCAATGAGCCACTTTGTTTAAATTCATATTTGCCACTTTAATGTTCTCACATGAGAAATGTTAAGGTAGTTTCTAAGGATGATTGAGGGGGAATCCGTCCATCTGTCGGGGAAAGTTGAAACACGAGTGAGTTGGTTTTATTTCCCTGTATACGAAACTAAACAAGAACAAAAATATAAACGTTCTGCGGTCAGCAAAACTCCTTCGAAATGTTTGCCCACAAACACAACATCCCTGAACTCCTTATGCAGGGCTGACCTGAGATCAGTGTAATTCTGATTGAGAATCATGAAGTGAAACAGGAAAACAGAGTCTCTCACCTGCTCTGCTCGTTCTGTTCAGACAGCATCACAGACTGGTGAGGGTTCAGAGACTCAGAAATCACATCTTCATACTTTAATCTCTCTATTACTGCCATGGCCAATATAACCCCCAAAACAATCAGACACCCTGTGGCTGTGAGGGCAGCGACGGGAGCCCTGCATCCCTGAGACAAACACAACACATTAAACTCAAGATACATGATGATTCCCAGCATTTAAATACAAACTTACTCTTTTATTAGACACATAATTGTCCCGCAAGCTCTTGTATGGAGAAGACAGTTCATGAATCTTTCGTAACTGTGTGGATCTAACAGAAGACAGAAGATGTATCACATCATCAAAACAGATCAAATTCTTTTATTTTATTCTTGTTATAATCGACAATAAAAAACGAGTAAATGATGAACTGATGACTTACACAGACATGACGGAGGAGTTGATGTCGCCCTTCTGTTTTCTGACCCAACAGAGAGAGAAATGTTTTCAATTATCTTCTCATTACTTCCTCTTTTCATTTCTGGTTTTCATGCAGCTATAATAAATATCTGAACGGCATCTGCTTATAAACCCCTGCAAAATCCTAACATTCACTTATATTACACTCAAAACATGATTATATTATCACTGACATTACACTCAAAACATGATTATATTATCACTGACATTACACTCAAAACATGATTATATTATCACTGACATTACACTCAAAACATGATCATATTATCACTGACATTACACTCAAAACATGATCATATTATCACTGACATTACACTCAAAACATGATTATATTATCACTGACATTACACTCAAAACATGATTATATTATCACTGACATTACACTGACATTACACTCAAAACATGATCATATTATCACTGACATTACACTCAAAACATGATCATATTATCACTGACATTACACTCAAAACATGATTATATTATCACTGACATTACACTCAAAACATGATTATATTATCACTGACATTACACTCAAAACATGATTATAATTATATGAATAAATGTGCCACGATTAAACAAGTTTAAATACAGTTTTCAAGTTTCACATAATAAAGACAAAAAACATCTAATCTAGTTCAAACTCAAATGTCTGAACTGTTTTAAAAGCTCTGAAATGTTAAGGGTTATTAAAACAGTGAATGAGAAACACATTTACATCAGGAGATATGAGGCAGAAACAGCTGCTAAACTTTATTTTTAACTTTTCTGTGCATGTTACTCATCTACAGTTTTCACGGTAATTGAAAGTGACTCACAGAAAGAGGAAATACAAGCATCACATGTCGTGCTGTATGCAGGTCGTATGTTAAAACCTCATCCACCGTTATTCTTCACACATGAGACATCACTGCCGCAGACTCCCTGAGCTCTGATTTACAGTTTCACTTTCATTTCTCCATAAACACAACTGTGAGCTGAACTTCAGTCACAAACAGCAGCTTTAACTGTATAAAATTAACAAGCTGGTACAGGCGGTTTATAGAGAGCAAGTTTAGTGCTGCACTTGTGCAACAGTCAATGTCACGCATACCAATATAGTGAGAACACTACAAAAAATGATCTCAAACCATTTTCTCCCAATTTAAAATTCTGCAAGTTGATAACTGCAATTGTGAATCAAAGTTTTTATTTGTTTAGATCTTAAGAGTTGATTTTCCTTTTACAAAATCTGCTCATATACTAGAGAAAATCTTTGTCAAAGCATAGAGACAAAAACACAGCTACCCAAAACGAAAAAAACAGACAAATAGTGTGAGCGAGAGACTGATTCATTTCACAACATTGTAACAGAAACAGGCACAAAACTGTCAGTTTTAATAATTCTTTATTGATTCGTAACATATAAAAATACCCTGTCCATCACAACACAAAAGGTGATTTAAATAATCATGTAAATTATTTATCCATAAATCCAAAATTACAATCAAAAGAGTAACAAAGATAAAGAAAAGCAACATCAGTGTGATAAAGACAAAGTTCTTGTTTGGAGCAAAACAGAAATGTGCAAATTTCTAACAAATGTCTAACAAGTTGCTGTCGTATCCTAGAATTTAGCAGAACTTGTGGCACCAGCAGTCATTGGTCTGAACACGTTCAATTCAAACTAAGAGTAACTGTACTTGTACGTGTTCCAGGAGTTTCTACATCAAAGTGTCTAGTGATGATCTCAGCAGCTCCAGCCATCAAACCGCAGAACCGCCTCTGTCTGAGCTTCTAAAGGTGCGTCGAGCGCTGGGCGTGGGTCCACCTCCACGCTGGGAAGATCTCACGTCCCTCAGTGAAGA
Source organism: Yasuhikotakia modesta (assembly GCA_036877545.1). Taxonomy (NCBI): domain Eukaryota; kingdom Metazoa; phylum Chordata; class Actinopteri; order Cypriniformes; family Botiidae; genus Yasuhikotakia; species Yasuhikotakia modesta. Next base: position 4,552 of record JBAJNP010008831.1, read on the forward strand.
TCTGGAGCTCCGGACACCAGCTGGAGATGAACCTCCTGCAGAGAAGCTCTTTCCCAGATCTGGGTTTCCTCGTGGATCTATGATGGTGTTGATAACTGAAGCAGGGGAGACACTTTAGCATGATTTACTGACACTGATCAGACTCAAATGATTCATTATAAATGAAACCTCAGATGAGTTCAGCACCCCGGTGGTCAAAACAGATCAATATAGGGTCAAAATCCTTTCTTTAAATCTGACAGAGGAAACAAACGTCTGAAACGATCCACTGACCTTCTAACTGTCTCTGCACTCGTCTGAGTTCCTTGAGAATTGATGCAATTTCCTAAAAGAAAGAGAGAAACCGTGTTACTCCGAACAGTCGGCTGGGTGTTTTTTATTCTCACAGATATTTGATATGATTATGTATGATTACTTCACGTCCTGCAGAAATTATTCAACATCTCCAGATGTGAAAATGACTCTTACTCTACTGTTAATATCACCTTCCACAGTTTTTATATTCACTCTAAATTTTCAGTAAATTAGGTAACTTTTTTGATAACTTTAAAAGAATGTTAGCCAACATTCTGGGTTAGCCGGGTTAACACCGCCTGAATGTTTTAACTGTGATTTTATTTATTTTTAAAAGCGTTAAACATTCTTTAAGGCACATTTGTGTGTCTTTTGTGTGGTAGTGGGATTATAGTAACAAACCTTGTTTGAGGTTTTTAGTGAAGGCGAGTCATCGGCAGCGTTTATTCTCGCTTCTATCTCCTCCAGAACATCAGACTTATTATGAAATAAAGCCCTGCAGGAAACATGACAACAGAAGTTGAAGTTCTTCACACTGAACCTCCAGCGAGCTGAAGACAGAGGAAAGCTTTTTTGGTAGAAGACTTACTTGATTTTGTCTGTAAGTTGCTCTGTGTTTTCTCGAATAGCGAGAGAAAGTTGTGAGACAGGATTCAACATTACATTGTTCAAAGAGACCTGACAGGAGAACAACAATGTTTTAAAGACGAGTTTAAAATCATCAGCGGGTTTCCAAAACAACTGATCTAGAATCAGCATCATGGCTCAGAGGAGAAGCAAACATGCAGTGAGATGCAGTGCAACACAATTAGACTTTAATACTTCAAAATATTGTCTAATTATATCAGATTATCAGAAGTTGCACTCATGCATCCTTTCCCAGAAATGTTTGATATATAAAATAAACATAATTTAAATAGATTTGACAAATGTAAAGCATTATTGCAAAACAATCGCATTACATTATTTAACAAGTTACACAATCATGCATTTTATTTTTCTTCAGTATCACACAGCTCATAAAATAGGACACCAACTTAAGAATGAGAGGTTGTGTTTGTACCTCGTCCTGTTTCGCGCTCTGCTGTCTGATGTCTGGATAACTAACGGTCTGGTTAGACTCATTAACCAGCGAAGAACCTGGTGAGTCTTTTGAGAGAGTCAGACTAGTTTCAGGAATCTGAAACAAATCAAAAAACATCTTACTGATGACAAACAGACAATTAACCTGACGATAAAAAATTAAACACATTCAGTTGTGCTTAAATTATTCAGTATTAAAAATGCTAAAATCTGGAAACCACAAAACAATCTTATATAAATTAATCCAAAGCATTAATGTCCCCCTCCCTCTGTTTCATGGTGACTGTAGAACAAGATCTTCTAGAGAGACAGACGTACCTCCTCATGAGCAGATGTAGCAGGTGTCCTCATCTCCACAGAAGCTCCCTGAGGTTCTGCGTCTCCAGCAACATCATGAATCTCCTGAGCCAGAATGGCCAGATCTTTAGCGAGGTCCTGACTCAGTCTAACAAACAATAAAAACCTGTCAGTGAGGCTAACTGGAGAACATAAATATTATTTTACTATATTGACAGTGTTAAGGCTGCAATCCATGGCTTTTGCCTCTCTAACGCTTCTTAAGATTAATATTCTCAAGATAAGAAGGATTTTGGTATTGGCCCAAGAATTGGTGTAATCTGCCCACCTTGCGATCTCAGCACTGTGAGACGTCCAGTTCAGGAAGGCATCGCTCTCGTGTCCCTCACCCTCAGAGTCTCTCTGTCTGGGTCCTGCTCGCATCGGACCTGGGGGGTGGACTCTGGGGGTCTCCTGGGCCCCTGAATGATGGGAGCGTTTGTATTTAGGGGTACTACGGTTAGACTCGTACTCGTCCTCCGAGGTGGAGGCGTAGTCTGAACCCTTCTGACGTCTCCTGGAGCCTTGGCCCAGGAAATCAGGATCGAGGAGAGTTCGGTACACCACATCATCAGAGAACGGGACGGAAACGAGTAGAAAGTAGGAAAAGACAGACAGAGAAGTAAGACACCCAAAACCAAAAAAATCTGCCACCTGATGAATTGGTTTTTAATTGACCAAAAGAACTCAATCAAACTGTTAATCACCTCAGGACAAATTCCTACAAACAACCGTGATTATCAAAGGTTTTATTGTAGTGACCTAGTTGTCTAAAATATTAGTAAAACTGATATTGACCAAACATAAGACTTCTGGTTAGTTAAAGGTAGTCATTGGCCCAGCTGAGCGATACAAACCGTAACACACTCACCACTGGGTCAATGAATAAAGTCAGCGGTCATTCACAGACACAAAAGCAAACTGGATGAAGATTTTTACATCTTATAATCTCAAAGCCAAAATCATCACTGAAAACTTGTTTACAAGCTTCTGCAAATATCTCAGAATAAACTAACAAATGCAGCAATTTAAATAGACTGAACATGTACAGTACACTTAATACCAGCGTAGGACCGTCATGGAATTAGTTTTTCACTACACAGTTTTCATAGGCAAAAGAAATAATCAAAACAAATGTTGGACAGTGTGATACTCACTGGCAGTGCTGCTGGCATATTTGGCACTGCTAGAGCGTCCACGAATGATCGGTTGCCGGTTTGAGGGTGCAGTTTTCCTGGGATGAGCTTTGGGGTCTGGCACCGAAGCTTTACGCACAACACCACTGGACTCCACACTACGGTTTGAAAAGCCCGTCCGACCTGCTGAAGACTCTGTGTCACTGGGTGTGTTGAAGGAGCCTGTCCTTTTCCTGGGTAATGCTAAAACGTCTAGTCTTGAAAGCTTCTTGCTCTCCTGGGTCACTCTGTTGGTGGAGGGGTTGTTGTCAGAGTTCTGAGACAAGCGATCAGTTTCTGTACCTTCATTGTCAGAGGCTTCACCCAAACGTGCACGGCGGAGCATTGACGTCCTCGTGGGTCTTGGAGCGGAGAGGCTGTTGGAGCGAGAAAGTGCTTGATGTACCGTGTTTTTAGACTTGCTGGAGTTGTCTTTCTGAAGGGGGGCGGTGTATTTTTTGTAGGGTACAGAGCTGTATTCTTGGTCCGAGACTGCATCAGTCCTGGGATGTGTAGTGGAACTTTGCTGATCTAGGCCAAAGTCCAAAGACGTGACATTACGGCGAAGCTGGAAATGTTTATTGGGTTCTTCCTTACCAGCACTGTCCCTCAGACTGGACTGGTTCTTGTTAGACAACGGGTCATCAGAGGTCTTTTGTTCTTTAGAATATTGATTGGGGGATGTTTTATCTCTTAAGAGGCTTCGAAGAACCACTGGCTTCTTAATCACAGGAATGGGAGCATTTTTGCCACTGACTGTACTAGAGGTGTCTACATCTGATTCTGCTGATAGCGAATCATCCACATGTGTGCAGACTTTGTTGTCTTGTTGCTGTTTTAAAATCTTGGCCTCCAGAACAGCTAAAACATCCTCAGTATCTCTGAGGTAAGACTGGGTGTCTTGACTGCTTACACCTTTAAAAGCTTCTAATGTCTCTCTGTTCCTGCTAGAGGGTTGAGTAGATATATTGGGCAATTTAGACAACTGTAAGTCATCACTGGTCTTTTCTTTGGTATAACTTTCCTGTCTGAAAAGGGAAACTGGGTTGTCTGCACCATCTAACGCATCCTTGTTTTGATTATCAGTGCTGGGTGGGGAAACGTTGTTCTTACTAAGCTTGGCGTACTGTCTTGTGACGGTAGCTGTAGAAAATCTAGAAGGTGAATCCTGGTCCTTTGCCATCTTGTAGTCAACAGAGATGGATGCCTCTTCTTGATCTGGAAGGATCTTGTAAGACTGGTTCCCTAGCGTTCGAACTCTGCCAGGTGTTTTTCCAAACTGCTCAATTGCAGAACCATCATCAGATTTACTGGTATCACTCAGACTGTCTGGGTCCAGATCATCTTGGACACTAAGTTTTTGAGGATCCCACTTAGGCTTTTGAACTTGTGAACCTCTCTCAGCAGCAGACAGGTAAGAGTCAGGCTGGATGAGTATTCTGGGCGCTTGAGTATCCGTCGTCTCTACAGGAACCTGAGGCAGAACTCGCCTTGCTCTGCTGCTATGGACTGCTTCTGAGTTCTCATCACTTCGGTTTAGCATGCCTTGGTGGACGATCGTTTCACCAACTGAAAAGGTACAATGAAAAGATTACTATAAAGATGAGCACAAAAAGCAAAACATGCTAGCAAAGAGAAAAAAAGGAGGTAACCGCAAACAACCACTAATCCATACCTCCAGTGGCAAGGTCAACTTGTGGGGGTATATCAGACAGTCCTAATGCAGGACCAGAATCTGAATAGCTGTCGACCAAACTGGCCCAGCGAGAAACCCACCTTGTGCTTCCAGTTGTCTGTACAGAAGAGTAGACCAACAAAATCAAACAGGTCCTACAATATCCAGGGATTTAAAGTGGTGAATGATTGCAATTCATATCTAAATACAGAAGTACAGAAGTAAAAAAGCAGTTGAGATATTTTCTATGTACCTCTCAAAAATAATATTGTCTGTATATTACAGAACATTAGAAGTACAGTTTTGACTTACAGACTATTGATTGTGTATTTACAAATAACAATTTACAAGAACCAAGGAAGACCAAAAACAATACAAGTGAAAATATCTCAACTTAAATAGAGATCAGAGCCTTTCATCGAGTTAATGACCATCCAAAAGCAGGAAAGAACCAGACACAAAATCATCACAAACACAAACCAAATGGCTCAGAACATCCCCAAGAGAAATCAAATGTAAAAATCAAGATGCAAAATGAGTAAAATTACACCTGATTATTGGAGTGTGTGATTGACAGATTGATGCCCGTGATTCCAAGTTAGCATGCTAGCATTTTTATTAGGTAGGTGGTTACCTGCATGTGACCATTGGCTGTGTCACTTTGGTCTGTTGGGCATTGAGCTTTGATTGGTTTTGGGCCTGAGCTATTGTCATTGAGAAGACAACTATCATGGCCCTCAGCGTGACCAACTATAGGCTTAAATGTTGCTGAGGTTTGGCTGCTGTCGGCAACACCAAACACCTGTTAATGATAAAGCATCCATGAACACTGAGGGCTTTTTGTCTACCTAATCAACTGAAGTTCCTATTATGGTCCCAAGTTTGACCCAAATCATCTACTTGAATGATAGCCGTCTCTTAAGTGTCAAATGTCATGCTGATGGGACTATACCTGATCGATCTTGTTTCGTGCCTCCATAACCTCTTTGTCAGGTGCGTCCGCCTCAATGGTGTAGGTACCTGCATCGCTTAAGCTGTCTTCCTCCTCCTGCTTGGGACCAGTAGCTTTAACTTCCATGCTGTTGTCATCCGTGAGCACAGATGCAGAGTCTGAAACTCCTGACTGTTGGTGAAATGATGCGGAAAGTGTCTGTGTAATGGTTTGAGTTTGTGAAAAAGAAAGACTCTGATGTGTCTTTGGGGAATCAACGTTTGTTGTTGGTGGGGATATTGCAGATGTAGAGGACACGTTTTTTACCCTTGTGGTGTTAGACCCGCTAGAGTTGTGGTCCCACATGGAGGCAGGACTTGCTTTGGACATTCTCTGCAACTCTCTTGCAAAGTCCTGTGCTAGTTTAGTCCTGCGGCCAACACTTCCAAAGGGTTTTCCTGCTGAGCGGGAGGAAAATTCGGAAGTACTGATACGAACCTCGCTCTTCTCTCGTCTGAGGGATCCAGCCCTCTGAGAACCATCACTGCCTTTGAGAGGAACAGTGAACTGCTGTGTAGGTGGGTTATGACCAGTTGTTGTACTTTTCCGTTTATCCAGCTTGTTTTTGACAGCAGATTGGAAGTCAGGAGAATTATTAGTAAAAGCCTGTGACTGTTTTTTTTGTTGACCATTATCCAATAACTCAATCACAAAAGCTTGATGAGGGTCTTGTTTCTGTTGGCTTTTGGGCTCTGGTGTGAAGTTAGTAAGGTAATCATCTTCCTCTGGAGGACTGATAGATTGTGGCGACACAATCCTCCGGGACCTTGAAAGGGATATTGGCTGAAGGTCTTGAGTTTCTTCTGGATCCTCCAAATAACTGTGATGGTGAACATCTAGAAATAACAAGTCAAATAACACATCAGATCAAACAATAGGAAATTATTTTCTTCTGAATGCACAAATAATTAATTGTTGACTTACCACTGGTCTTGTTGCAGAGGTCCTCTGACCCAGACTGAACATTCTGATTTTCCAGAATGTTGACATCACTCTGCACCAACCAATCAGCAACTTTGTTTTCTACTGACATCACTTCAGGAAGTGTGGCTATTGACTCTTTGCTGGCATTCTTGCGTTGACGGATAGAGAACTTTGTGACATGGTCTTTAATTTTCATCTTTCCAGGGGTTTGGTCATCAAACTCAATGGTGAAGGAGGCATGACCCTGCACCACAGGGGGTGTAATGGGGGGTTTGTTGTCCGTGTCTTTTGTGGGTATCTCCTGGACCTCCAGTGCTCCAGTTTTGGGCTTTGACTGGATCTCCTTTGTGGGAATCTCAAAGTAGCTTGGTTCCTTCCGGTAAGAGTTAAAGGACTTTCCCTGTCCATCCTGAAGTTCACTTGGACCTTCTGTTTGGTTTTCTATAATAGGACAGAAATTTTAATGCTTGTTAATACAAGCCCTTTGCAAAGAGGGATTAAGACACCTGCCAACCCAGCGTTGTAGGAAAGCTACTTAAATTCTTACCTCACACCTGCTACGCTTTAGTAAGTCAAGAATTGTGGTACTACTTTTAAAGTGTCCTAACCAGGTGACATTTTCTATTTATACTAAAGTCAAAATGCTGCACAATGCAACAAAACCAAAGGTAATCAAAACAAATTGTTTAATATACGCTAAGTGGGACTTGATTTTAAAGCAAAGTAATATAATGTAACGTAAGCTAATGCTAACCACAAATGCTACAGCAACCAAAACCTGAAAGAAACGAATGCGTGAAAAAATGTAAGGTTGCTATGGTCACCCTGTAATCTCTGCTAAAACTTACTTGAGCCTGGAAAGAAAAAACAATGACCTTCTCATCAGGTTTCTGGCTAAGCCGGCTGCTAATCTATCACAAGGCTGAACTTGCTGCTCTGCGTGTTAAAGCTCATGCCAACGTGGAGTTCAGAACTGAATTCCACAGACTGAAGATCACCAAACACACAATCTTTCTGTTTCTCACTTCAGTTTGTAGAACGAGAGCTGGTGCCGTTTTCTAGTTCAAACACTAACAATAAAACGTGCATCTGTGGTGCTCAAAAGATAAACATTAAATGTTGTTTTCATGAAGTCCCTGTGGATTTAATGAGTCACGTCAGCAGAAGAAACGGTTTCAGACCTGAGTGATGTTCACGGTGACCTTTAGCATCATCATCATCACCCCACCAGGACGGCTGACCGTATAGAGGAGTGGGCTTGGAGATAGATGGATCTGTGATATATGAGAGAGAGAGAGGGAGTTTGTTAACTGACTATTCTAGATTCAATACTTAAAAAAATGAACTCTATAAACAGTATTGTGGCATATTGTCGACTATCACAAAAGATAAGTTCATTCATGCACATTCCTTTGGGCTTGACAGACAACTTCCACCTAACTTCTAATGATTAACCCCCATGTTACTGCAGGTGAAATGGCAGCTGGGTAATAAATTCAACAGCTTAAATTAAAACTGGCTTAAGGCCCATGCGGAAGAACAGCCTCGACTCCACCCAGTGACACATCTGCTATCACAGCGACCTGGAGCGTGTTGATCCACAGACTGCTGTCTGTCAGTGATAGTCACGCTGGTGTATGCAAGCCACAGCACCCACTCTATCACCATGGTGAGGGTGTGTACTCAACAAAAAGAGAAACAGAACAACCGAGAACACAACACCGGTTCTACCAGCAGCAACAAACAGCCAAATGTTTTTATACCCGCTGAGAAAGACTAACTAAACTTTCAGACGCTTAGCCAACTTTGAAAATAAGTAAAAGCGGAGAAGCTGTTAAGACATGTTGTCCAAGTCACACTTAAATCTCACTAGAATCTCATGACAAGCACAGCCAACACCCACACTCTGTGAAGGTCAAAGCAAACGTGTGTCTGCATACACATACAAAACACACAGAATTACACAACATAAATACAACCAAAAACTAACATTTGTGACTGTGAGTGTTTACTGAAGTTCAGTGATAGATTTTCTGAAGAATAAAACAAAGAAAATGAAGCAGGAAACAACCGTCTTAAAACGTGATAAAAATGTGATTAAATGTGATTTAATCCCATGAGTCAGCTGGGCAGAACCGGGTCAGAACACACAGGAAGCTGTGAGTAATGACAAACTGTGAGAACCAGTTTTCACTGCAAATGAAAACACTTAACATGTGTTAATGTAAATACATTTCTCCACTATTATGACTAAATTCCAGGACCAGACCCAGACGAGTTTTTAAAACAGCTTTATAGAAGTTGCAGCTAAAGGTCTATTGCAGTTAAAACATGATCATAAAACCTTTTTGTTAAGTGTTACTAAACAGCCATTTTATTAATTTCCATAAAATATATAGAGCAGAAAATTTACAAATCTTTTATGCTTCTAGGTAGTCCACACTAATCTAATATTAAAGGTTGTTTATCCGTGAAATTGTTGCCCATCTGTGCAGATTTGTTGAAGTCCTTTTATAGAAAATTCGGTCCGTTCACAAACACAGTGGACGCAGCCAGAACTCTGTTCTGATTGGATGATTCAGCTCTTCCAGTTTAAACTGCCGGACGTCTCGTTTTTTCCATGAGCAACATTATTCCAGCGTAAGATCACTAAACAAACAGCTCTCTGTTCATCCCTGTTCAGTGACCGCTTCACAAAATAATCATCTGCTCTGTCAGTTTAGCAGCTATGCAGCGGAGAGACATTTACATTTAGCATTGACAGCTAAACATTAACGCCATAAACAGCCTGTTTAGTCATAAACTTCTCTAGCTCAAATCCATTTACCCGTTTATCTCACAGCAAAACTGCTGTTCAGAAGCGACACACAGTTCTGTAAGTCTGTAAGATTGTTTTTTGATCATCTTATTGCCAGATGATTAAAAATGTGTCACATGGTTTAGTAACAGCACATCTCGTCCCAACAAGGCCACATTATCTGAGGTGTCAAATATGTCAGTAGCGCAAACTGTGCTAAACAAATAACCCAGGGTTAGTGGCTTAGGCATGAACAAAATAACTTATTAAACAGCACTACTAGACAACACACAAACAGATCATGCAGAACAGCAGATGAGTTTGGACAGATAAAGTGGGTGTGACAGCAGTATGAGTTTAACTGCTGTAATCTCATCAGGGCAAACGTCGACCGCCGTGGTCACCTGCAGTCTGATGCCAACATAAAGCAGATCTCCTCAACCCAAACCACACATCACTTCACTGACAAACACTTTATCCATCACGCTAACAGAATGAGAGACCAGCCCGGAAGTCTCTGATAACATGAGCAATATTCAAACATAAGCAAAATACAAAAGCATTCAAATAGATTTAGATTTCTTTACGGAAATGATGGCACAACAGTCAAATGGTTCTAACCAAACAAATGTTGATAACCAAACAACAGCGGGAGCCATTGTATAGACACAAAACCACAGAGACATTTCTCAAAATATTTCCTTTTGTGCTCTGAAGACATACAGATCTGAAATGATATGAAGGTGAGCCGTTTAGTTTAGTTTTCAGTCTCTTCAGAACTGCTTCGCTGTCATACTGACAGCGTCTCGTTTCCATGTCAAACATGATGGGAAACACACTGATAAACCATCTCTAAACAGGTTCCAGAACAAAGACGAATCACAATTCAGTACGCAAATACAGTAGATGTGAGATAAGACATATTTTACTTCTGTAATATGATGACAGGTGGTTGGAGAGGATAAAACTGTCTGTTCCTTACTGATGAAAGTTTAAATACAGATGACATTATTATATAATAACATTAATGTGTTTTAATCATTAACTAAATCAACTAACAGCTAATGTTAGCTAAATATGAGGCTAGCACAGGAAGTTCAGGGTTTATATGTTACCTGTGACGTTCTTTCGTTCGGTTTTGTCCGGTTTAGCATGTTTTTCGTCTGTCTGAGTTTGTTTCTTGGCATCGAGAGACTCTCGCCTCAGCTGCAGATGGCTGGTGTATTTTTCATGCTGAAAACAGACAAAACAGACAAATTACACATGAGTGACGTTTCATCAAACACGTTTTTAAAGTAATAAGCTTAAAAACATGACAGAATTACAACAGTACAGTTTTTCTCTATAATGTGTAACAGTTAATAACATTACAATGTCAACAAATAAACAAAATACAAAGTTTAACATTTGTGCTTTCCTCAAGCTAACTCACTTTATAGATTTATAACATACACTTTAGATTAGGGTCTTTAACACCAGTAACATTCGACACACAGCGGCCATAGATTAAACAAAACAAACACGTAGCGTTTACCTTGAGGGCTTCCTCAGGTACTTTGTGTTGAATTCTCTCCAGAATATATATATGAGAATGTTGAAAAAGTCAAGTAGAAACTCACTGTCAACACAGACTATTCAAAACACATAATGAGCAAATGAACACCACCACCACAGGACTAAAGTTTCTTTAAACTGCTGGTACCGTCATTTTTAATAAGCCGAGACAACGGTGTCCACAAACCGCAGACCTAAGAATAAATCTGTCCGGTGCACAAGAAAGCTGCTTCACTGGCCGTTATCAGACGAAATTTCTGCCTGGATTTAGTTTTTCACGAGGGTTTGTGGGGTGATAAAACTTCTGACACAAACCACACAGGATTTAAACCCTGTTCTGGTCCGCTCACTCTCTCATGGTTGTGAGAAGGATATCATATCCAAAGCGAACCACATCGGACAGCTTCAGGGTGATGTATGTCTGATCAGGAATTCGAAGATCATTCACAAAGGTCTGAGAACACGAGAACAAACACAAACAGTCATGAACAAACAAGATGCAGTTTTGTCTTTTTGGTTTTTGTTTGCGCTAAAGAACAAAATACATAAACAAAAATAAATGGAATAATAGAAATAAATTAATAGAAATAAATATTTCTATTAACAGATTTACTGGTCTAGGTCACAATATTTCCAGCTGTGATGGTAAACAAATGTGATAGAAGTCTCATGAGAACGATTTCAGTGTAAAACTCACCCCGTTTAAACTGCCCAAGTCTTTGACCAAATGCTCATCTGTGGATGCGTCATAGTTGATAACAGCGTGTTGTTTGTCCACACTGCGAGACTGAGAAAGTACAAAGACCGGCAATGCCTTATCAGAAAATAAACATGCAATCAAATCCAATATACATGCAACAAAGAGCCAGAAACAGCCTGTAGTCTCAAGACTGCCTAGATATTTGCCAAGCACAGTGGAAACATTGATTCGTCTGAAAGTTTAAAGCAGCATTTCTGGAACAAAAGAACATCTAAGTTTTGGGTGACCATAATGTTATCAGAGAGATCAGGGCTGAACACAAACATCTTTCCACGGAGAATCACCAAACCTACAAATAAACATTTACTGGCCTCAGGAAGGTCCAATTACTCGGTTAATTCACAGTCAGCATTCATCACGCTTCAAAGCCACAGAACTGAGCTGTGAATCACAGCCTCATTACAGCTCTTCAGTGTCTCCTCTCAGCTGAGACGATCACAAACATGTTACAGAGTTTTCTGCACACACACTTCTGCTTCTATGTTCTTCCTCTTACACACACTCGGTTCATTACGTGGATGAAAATAAAATTATCTGAACTTTTAAGATCACACTGCATGCTGATGTCCAGCTGATGTTTAGTGGATGAGGGTTCCACGGGTTCTAGCAGAGTAACAGATCACATCACGTTTCTTATGAACACGTTCTACTAACTTCTGACAACCTCAAAATCTTTCTAATAAGCGCCTTGATGTTCCTGCAATGGAATTCAGAGGTTTGGCTTATTTCACATGTTTTAATACTTCTGGTCTGTTTTAAAAATCATCAACCTCAATGAGGTCAAGCAGAAACTGTGTATATACTGTTCTAAAGTTCCCCTCAACTTACAATGTTCAAAAGTAACTTGTTAGGTATGCAGCACATAAACAGTGGAGCCATGGAAAATGCAGCCAGCGTAAGTTCCTGAGCGCTCGCGAGCGGCAGGGAGCGGCTGAGGTTTAGACTCATGAATACACAGGATGAAGACTCGTTTGAGTGTTGTGGTGAGTGGGCAGAACTAAGCTAACCGCAGATGAAGAGACATATATAAACAGTTTAAAAAGCAGGATTCTTGTGTCAGCTGAACAACAGACAGAGAAATACGAAGTGAGGGACACAGAGAGAGATGGGAAAAGTACAACAGTCTGATCCCGGAAGCAGGAATGATTTTTTTCTGGGAATACAAACTCCAGAGTTGTGAACCAGTGAACTTCTGTGTTATTGACATACATTATTTACATGCAGTCTATTGCTCTGTGTGTGTGTGTGTGTGTGTGTGTGTGTGTGTGTATCTATCTTTGTGAGGACCAGTGAGACCAGTTATACCATCAGTGATGACATTTTGTCCAGTACTTATTTTCTGACACTTCTGAAGGCTGTTAGCGTGTCATTTGTTTTAGCGTTAGGTTTAGAATTAAAGTTAGTTGTAATGGTAAAGATTAGAACAAGGGGGAGGGATTATATTGTGTCTATAGTTGTCCTCACAAAGACAGTGTGCGAGTACAAACGTGTGTGTGTGTGTGTGAGTGTGTGTGTGTTTAAAGTTCACCTGTAGCATCAATTCACAGTCTTCACGTCCAACAAAGATCATCTCTCGTGGCAACCGATGTCTTGTGCCGGAACTGCTCACGAGGAACCATGATGTAACGCTCATGTTTGCACCATCAGAACTCCATCAACACGCTGCACAGGACACCATCAAAACAGTCACTATCATCACTAGAGAAACAGCAGGATGTTTCACATAGGCTCTGGAGTTTGAGTTAACATCTGAATTTTGTGTCATTTTTTTAACTACGTTGCTGCAGATGTTTCCAAACAAACATTTTGATAGCAAGTCAACATCTTTCTCAAGAATATCATTACTAAAAAAAATATTACAGACGCTCGCTGTATATAGAGTTAAACTATAGCAATAATAAGCTTTGCTTATATCAGCACATCAGTATCTCAAATCAACAGTTCAGGCCCTTAAAATATAACAAACACAACATGATTCAATGTTTTAGTTTTTCTCAGCTCTCCCCTGAGAAACTTTTCCAGCAGCATCAACTGCATTCATGTCCACAGACATAAACCATAATATAACCATAAATTAATGTCATGATTTTAGCAACACAAACACGCCAACATATTAAACAAACCTCTGATAAACGAGTGTGTAAAATCTGCTGTAACCCTTCCTGTCACACTCACAACACATACACACACTCACAACACACAACAAACACACACAACAAACACACTCACAACACACAACAAACACACTCACAACACACAACAAACACACACACAACATCACAACACAAAAGACATAACAAACAGCACTTTAACACACACACACACAATCACACAAAGCAAGCTGTCACATCAGCGATCCCACAACCACACACACACTGACAGACACAAAGTACACACACAAACTAAACACACAAACGACATAAACACAAACTGAACACAATTGACAAAAACACACACTGAACACAAACTACATAAACACAAACTAAAGACAAACTGAACACAAACTACTACACACACTGAACACACACTGAACACAAACTAAACACAAACTGAACACAAACTGAACACAAACTGAACACAAACTGAACACAAACTGAACACACAAACTACATAAACACAAACTAAACACAAACTACATAAACACAAACTAAAGACAAACTGAACACAAACTACTACACACACTGAACACACACTGAACACAAACTGAACACAAACTACTACACACACTGAACACACACTGAACACACACTGAACACAAACTGAACACAAACTGAACACAAACTGAACACACACTGAACACACACTGAACACACACTGAACACACACTGAACACAAACTGAACACAAACTGAACACAAACTGAACACACACTACTACACACACTGAACACAAACTAAACACAAACTGAACACAAACTGAACACACAAACTACATAAACACAAACTAAACACACAAACTACATAAACACAAACTAAACACACAAACTACATAAACACAAACTAAACACACAAACTACATAAACACAAACTAAACACACAAACTACATAAACACAAACTAAACACACAAACTACATAAACACACACACACACACCGTGTGTGTTTGAGGTCGTTACAGTAACACACCGTGTGTGTTTGAGGTCGTTACTGTAACACACCGTGTGTGTTTGAGGTCGTTACAGTAACACACCGTGTGTGTTTGAGGTCGTTACAGTAACACACCGTGTGTGTTTGAGGTCGTTACAGTAACAC
>JBAJNP010008832.1:0-19103 GCA_036877545.1 Yasuhikotakia modesta
ATGAATAAGCCACCAAATTACAGTAATAATCAGGAACTTTATTTCTACGATTTTATAATATTACTAATTCTTATTATTATTCATCATTATTTATTATTATTATTATCATGTATGCATGCATATGCATGTAACATCTACATTTCTCGGGTCACCACTTTACGTCTGAGCTGGATCAAAACTGTGCTGTACGCCGAACAGCACGAGATGAAGACGGAGCCTCTTTAAACAATCACGAGGAGACTGGAGAGAAGGACGGTTACGGTTTGCCTTGTTTTTGCACAAGTTCTTGATTGATTTTCTTCACTGTTTAAGAATATACTTAAATATTTTAATATATATATATATATATATATATTAATATATACATGTTATATTTCACTACTTGTAAATTGTTTTTGTTAACATTCAAAACATATTACTGTTTGCTTTGTTTTTGCAAACATATAAAAAAGTTTTTTATATTGTCTTCACTGTTTCAAATTTTGTTTTTGTTTGTTTATTGGTTACTCTACTGTTTGCATGGGATTTGCACAAAAAAATTGTTATTTCAAAAGTGTCATTGTAATAATTACACGCGATTACAACGTTATAAAGACGTTCAATTTGTCTTTTTTAAAAACCTTAATAATTGCCTATTACAACTGTACAAACTGGGCTGTTTTATATGCACGGTTAGGTGAATATAACCCCTGAATTAAGCAGAGACTCATATGAACGTCCAGAAGACGTCATTTTTAGACGTGCGCGGACCGTGCAGAAAAGACGTGCGATTCACGGCCAGATGACGTCAAAGACGTCGGTTGGATTTTCATTCTGGAACTATTTTTCGACCGTGACGGAGGGACGTATTTACAACGGTGATCGGACGTCCAAATGTTTGCTGGGACGTCACGGGATAATTTAACTTTATTAATAACCACCCAGTGTTATAGATAGTTAGCACATTAAGATTTATAAAATTATGAACTGGATCACTGTAAATAATTAGATCAAAGTCTAACTTTATTTATTATTAATGTAACTGTATTTGAAACCACACATCGCTTATTCAGCAGTCAATACACCTCTTTTCGGTTTATCAAATTTAAATTATATTTAAGTTTGAATTATTTAAATTATATTTAAGGATATAAGCAGAATATTATACTGCATAGTGTCAGCAGATAACCACGGAACACAGAGTAAAGGGGAGAACAACAGGATATTTATTGAATACAAACAGCGGGGAACCAAGGACTCTCGGGGAACCAAGGACTCTAGGTTCCCCGCTGAGAGGAATCTTTCATTGGAAATCTAGAGCGTAGATGATGGGGAAACGCTGGAGTACAGGTGTGTGGTGGGTCGCTGGACAGAGTAACAACAGAGGAGTCTGAAACAACGTGGAAAAAACATTGAGACCAGACAAAGAGTGAACGAGAGGGGAACAGCGATATAGAGAAGTTAATTCATGATGACAGTTGAAGGTCATCAACAATTAACAATTAGTACTCTGGTGATTTTGGATCTGGTGATGGCATTGGCTGGGGGCTGTGACTCCTTGACACATAGTGTAACAGATTTAATTTGAATGTCTTTTATTTTGTGACACTGAATGTCTTCACATTGTAGTGTGTGCGTGTAATACATTTTTCCCCTCGGGGCTCACCGTATTCGGTGGGAGGTGCATGCGCACTGGTGAGAAGTGAAGGGTTAAGCCATGTAAAAAGTGAATGACGTGTTCCTAATAAAAAACGACCAAAGTTATGGACAAGACCCAAGCACCCGTTTCTTTATTTTATTAGAGGCAAGTGTTAGGCGAACCCATACAAACGCTCGGTTACAATAGCATCATATTCGCTAACCTGTCTTTAAATTCTTTAACAAATCGGAATGTGTGTCGGCAAGATACTTTTGCGATGTCTGTGGGCTTGCCCTGACTGTCAGCAACGTAAGCGAAATAATATATTTCACTTTGAGCGTCTATTTTGTCCAAAAGCTGTGAGCGGTTGCCAAGAGCACCTGTATTTGCGGCCATGTCTCTTCATCAGCACGCGCTCAATGTGCTGCAGAAGCAGCTGCACACACAGCCCCCTAAAGTCGAATACTCTGAACTGCAACTGTCACTCTTAAAGTACCGGTACCAATAACACGATGAATTGTAACGGTATATCGTGCAACACTACTCAGAAGAGCTAAAAACATAAATCACGATTCACAAAAAACAATGCCAAGCCATACACAACATATTGAGTGGGCTTGGTAAACTGTAAAGGGACAAGTTTGGAGATTGAGGGGAAACAGAACAGAGGAACTGTTGCTTCACCACCTAAATGTCATTAAGTGCTAAAAAGTATCCTAGCAGTCCATAAGGCAGGATTTTGCATAATATTGCAAAAATGTACAAACATCTCAGAATAAACATATTAGATCTTAAAACTGCAGTTTGATTAACGTTTTATTAAATTTTCATTAATAAATATTCATAAACTTCCCTTTGTGCGGAGAGTCTGGATATGTTATCTTTGCGGTAGGTGGGCATGTTGTTTGATCTTTAAACCTTTTAACCTTGGTTCTGCTTAATTTCTGTTTTTGGTTCTGCTTAATTTTGAAAAAACTAAAGCTTTTGGAGAGTACTTGACTGCTGTAAGAAACTACAGTCTGCCTCTAAACAGATTCCACTCCAGGATAAAATAATGACATGCTCAACTCATTATAAGGCTTATTTATCATAGAGACTATTTTTGCAATGATAGAATTAACAGTAATTCTGTTAATATAAGGAGGCCTCAGAGAAAGAGAGAGGGACTTCATGAATTAACTTTGATCAAAGGGATACGTGCCTGTAATACACATTCAGAAAACATTTGGTTAGACAACATTATCACCCGACCATTTGGGTGATCACGGATAACAATTGTCATTCTGTGGGAACCGAGAGCAATCTCCCTTACCACAGCAGTTAATTTACTGACATATTTAAAGTAAATGTCAGTATACGTGGGAGGCTAGAGACAGTCTACCCAACAGTACAAAGTGTTAATCTTTTAAACATTCGTGGTTCGTGACTCCGCTGAACCCTGAATGCTTCATGTACTTTGATACTGTAACACCGCAATAAACTATTACTTCGTTGGAACCTTCAACGTTCATCTCATCGTTCTTTTATTTCTTACACTGCTTATGTCAAAACACAGTGTTACGCATAATTCCTTAAAATTGATAGACTTTTTTCCTCTGGAAAGTTAGGCTATTCTAAATAAAGTATTTTTTCTCCATTCCCCAAAAGTGTGTGTGCTAAAACCATTAATTTCCAATGTGAAAGAGGCCCACTGTAAAATATTTGCAAATGTTAATATTTGTTATAAGAAATATTTGTAATAATTAATAATTACTATTCCAACTTTATTATAAGAGACCCCACACTGATAGCTTTAAATTATTAATATATTAATTAAGCTTAAGGAACTTCATTAAAAGGGTCGTATGACGAGTGGTATATATTAAAATAAACAGACATACGTTTATTAATATCTTGTTCAATATTAATATTAATATATACAATATTAAGATATATCCTAACATATAGTTGTAAGCGAATATTTAACATTTAAATTATGTTAAAGTAACTATTAATTAGTGCCAAAAGACATTGTTAACTATTAATTCAATATTTGAATTAATAATTCTGCCAATTCAATATTTGGTAAAAGACTGTTTGCTATAAAAGTAACATATAGGTTTTATGTAAATAACTAATAATTAATTAAAGGTGAAAAAATTATTAGCATATGCCAAACAGACACATTGGTAATAATGTGTCTAACAATGTGTCACGATTTCAGGGCTCCCTGGCTCCCTCTGGTGGCTACCAGTGGGAGTTTCCTGTCAGTTGGGACTACATTTCCCATCATGCCCCGCTCCCGAGCCTTGCCCCTTCCAAGTGTCTGCATCAGGGCAATCAAGGACTGATTATAAACCCTGCTGTTTGGTCAAGTGTTTGCGAGGTGCCCCCGCTCACTGATCACGTCAGTACTACACTACGAGTTGTAACGCGGGAAAGTATGGAGAGTGCTCGGGTGCGACGTGAAACCTCCTTCAAGTTAAAGTCAAATCGACAGATTCTGAAAAGGACAAAACAAGCATTGTTCCTGGGTTGAAGCAGGTGGACTTAATAGATGATTCTTCAGATGGCAGTAATCAAGATATGGAATTACAAAAAGTACGATATAATAAAAGAAAAAAAAGGAAATAACATGGGTGATGAGTCTGAATATGAGCGAATAAATAGAAATAAAATCAGTGATTCAAGACAAAGGATGAAGAGAGATAATGAGGAAAAGAAGTAAAAATTTTGGTAACATTTGTTAAACAAGCAGAACAGTACAGATTAGTACAGTATAGATTTCACATACAAGGGGAGGAAAGGAGACAGCGTATTGATGCAATGCAAACTCTGTTTGCCAGCCACGGTGGTTTCAGCCTACAAGACTTCAACCTCTAATCTCAAAAAGCACATTGTGGTAAGAAGACTTTAGAATAATATTTATGTAATGTTGTTAGTTTGGTTAGGATCTGTCGCGATTTTGAAATATGTCAGCTTGTCAGCTTGAAATGATATTATAAAGTGTCTCTCAAAGTTAAATACATTTCAACACATCGTTTAATCTATAACCGAATCCATATTTTAACATTTTTACAAATGTTTAATGAAGTCACTTGCAATTACTTATTGGTAGCTATAACAACTGCCGACAGTATCTCACACACAGGTTTAACTTTATTTTTGTTTAGCAAGTTTCAGACCCCTTAAGTAATTTTCTTGCATAAATTCTAGCTTTCATCAAGTTGAATGATGCCACCAATATTGTCCACTGAGTGCATGCAAGACTCTTCTGAGTTTCGCGGCACACGATTGCCTCTCTCAGCATCTACTCTGTGCTAAAAATGCGTGGAAAAATGCTATTTCTTTCTTTCCAAAGCGCAATCACTCCCGTGGTGCCTGGCGTTGTTAAACAGACAATCATGAACCGCGTTCTCCACTAAACTATAATTTAGTTTATAAACTGTAAAACAAGTACATTTTGCCAAGATATGAGATCATAGACAAGTTGTTATAGAATAATAATCTATGAAAACCTAATTTGCAACAAAAAATGATATTCAGCCTATTTTTCGAGTTCCTGAAATTCCTGACATCCAAGGGGTTTTCCTCAGATAACATGAGGAAAACTATAATTGCAGAATTGGGTAAAGCCAAATTTGTTGCAACCACTCCAGATTGTTGGTCAGCTCATCAGAAAAGTTACCTTGGTGTAAGATTGAGCTAAATCTTGTAGCGACAACAGATGCTGCCCTTGCAGAGTCCATGAATGACACTTATAAGAGGCTGTCTCGTGCAACCTTTGCAAAATGCCAAGGCATTTGGAATAAAACTGGGCGATCTCATTTGGCTAGCGAAGTGGTAGAGGACAAGTGTGGGCTACAGATTATTCGACCCAATGCAACACGTTGGAATTCAACTTGTCTTCCCACTGAGAGGATAATACGCATCATTGATGAGAAGGGGGAAGATGCCATTAGAAGTATATGCGAGGTGAAAAGTATCTTAAGGTGAAAATGTGAGTAATTATATACTATGTATGCAGTCTTTCCCTAAATTCATGATGTGGCTTAGATATTTATCAAACACATTTTTTCTTCCAGGTTTAGTCCTGCAGAAGTTGCATTCCTCCAGGAGTATTGTATCACCATGAAGCCACTGCTGAAAGCTACCAACATCCTCCAGTCAGAGTCCAGTGTCTGTATGGGGTGGCTGCTGTCAGTGATCCACCAGCTTCTATCCAAACTCAACAGACTGGAGACGTCAAGCAAGACCTGTATGCCACTCCTCAGAGCTCTGCAAAATGGCCTGCAGAAGCGTTTTGGACAGATGATGGAGGATCCAGAGTTGGCTGCTGCTGCAGTCCTTATACCCAAATTCAAGACCAACTGGACTGACAATGTAGATGTTGTAGAGGCTGGTAAGTTCATATTTAAATGATCTAATGTATGTATGTTGCAATGACTGCACACCTGTATAAGTGTGTAATGGGTACATTTTATTACATTTATTACTTATTTTATTACAAGTTAAGGGTATTCAAAAATATTCAAGTAAACTGAAGTAATTGTGTTCAAATTACAGCAATGACATACTTGAAACAACATCTTGAAACTGCAGAACCTGTGGATGAACATCTCTAAAAAGAGTCATCTGTTGACGATGATTTCTTCTCCAGACCACTCTCCAGAATGTTGTCCAGTCCAGTTGAGCTTGATGGTTACCTTGCTTGCACCTCTGACAACATGGAACTGCTTCACTCTTTCCCAGCCATCAAGAAGCTGTTTATCAAGTTAAACACAGCACTGCCTGCCTCAGCTGCATGTGAACGGCTTTTTAGCTGTGCTGGTCTACTGTTCACATCCAAACGAAGCCAGATAGATTCTGTGAACTTTGAAAATCAGCTTTTCCTGAAGCTCAACAATAAGTTCAGAAAGTGAACTGTTTAATAGCCTAGTAAAACTGTTTTAAACCCTAGTAAAGGGTTTATCATCATTATTACCCTCATTTTTTTCCAAAACTTTCTTTCGTTGAACACAAAATATGCCATTTTGAACAATGCTGATAAGTAGGGAGAAGTAATTGTTTACGGTTACAGGTTCATACAGTTTACATGTTTAATTTGTAATTCTTTTGAGGCAAAATTTCTTTTGTATGCATTTATATGTTTGCCTGTGTTTGAGCCATTCACATTTCTGATTTGATTCAGTGGTTATTGTTTATTCATTAGTACTCTGAGTAGTTTTTTATATGGGTACTTTATCCTTTTACTTAAGTACAAGTATTGGTTTTAAAATTTTACTTGAGTACAAATTTTCAGTGCTCTTTCCACCACTGCAATTATCTGCACCTTAGTATAGTACTACATAATAAAGCAGTATACAATAATAACATATTGCATGCAAATGATAATTTAAAATCAAATTATTAAATGGATGCCACATTTTTCAGGACAATACCCTACACCTACCCTAACCACACCCGATATTTTCTTTTGCTTATTTCCTTCATTATATTAACATGGCTTTTTGATATGACATTTGAAAAGGGAGAAGAAAGAAAGTTCAGCAAAAGGTGGTTTTGAACTCGTCAAAAAAAAGCCGCGCAGATACGCCACTAGAGCAGTTGCGCGTTAACTTCTAGTGTTGGCGAGCACAGTTTCTACCTTGATGAGTGGAGTTAATGTAAATAGCCTCTGCCAATACGATGCAAATAGACACTCCGCCTGAATATTAATATATCAGCACAATTAAAATAAAGAAATTTTGGGTTTTGAAAAGATTGTAATTACTGTTGTACACAACTGCTACTTATTTTGCACAAGATTATTTCCCATTTAACCCCCTTGCCATTTAGCCATGCGTTAGTGAACCGGAGTTCTCAGAAAAGAAATAAAAGTTATTTTGGAGGAGGTGGGAAATAAAACACAGCTTTTCACCAAGCTGAGAAACACCATTGCAAATGTATCCGATGTGGACGTTCAAGGGTTCGAAAAGACTCCAGGTATGGCGCAATCAATGGCGTCGATACAGCAAACTAACGAGGAACTATTCTTCTAACCACAGGTCGATGGCTGTAGTTCCAACCACGCAAATTTGCGATGCTGTTTGCGAACGTTTGTTGGAACTATGGTTTCGGGAAACACCGAATTGTCAAACTATGAAGGTAACGACGGAACTTGCGACTATAGTTGGCTAACGATGCTTTTGGGAAACGCACCCCTGATCATAAACGATGTAAAAAAAATCGATTGAAGTATTGACAAAAAGTGACGATATTCTATAAGCAAAGAATATAACGTGTAAAAGCTCTATAAACTATATAAAATATATAATAGCGTATGTAAAGAATAAATAATGGCAACTGGGGTGGTAAAGATAATTTTCGCTATGCCACTGTCTTTAAGTAAGGGCACTTTTAAGTTCGTTTGTGCATAAAGTATCATGATGTACAGTGAACAATATTTCAAAGCATTAATCTTAATAAACTAAATTAATTAATGTTGATAGATAAAAATGGCTTTTTGTTAAAATTTCGCTTTCGTAGTTTCATTTCGCACACTTTACTCAACACACTTTTTTCAAAGACTTAATCTGACCTCACTGATTAAAGTTTATGCTTGTGTGTTCATATTGTGGTATCTTGTAAAATCCTAAACAATACAAATGGTTGTAAAATAACTCCAAGTTTAACTTGTGATATAATCAAATTTGAGAATATTTTGTTACCGCATTGTTTTACAGAGATACAGAGAGCCCACAATCTCACATTTCGGTTATGGGTAAACATAATTGACAAAAACAGGTCACTTCATTTTTCACTTTCACTTATAAGTAGCCATTTAGTGGCCATTGACGTACCTGTACCAATTGTACCTGTAATTGCTACGTTGATTCCAGCAGGTGTCACAAAGATAGGGCTTATTTTTGGGTTTTCGTTGTATTTTAATCAGTGATTTAAAATTTAAATCATTTACAGTGAAATTAGATTAGAATTTGTCCACTTAAACATATTCGTCTACTTAAACAAAATATACAAATGTATAAATCTGTTAACAGAAGCTGAGGGTTAAAAGGCTTTAATTATTTAAAATTTTATCTTAGTATTTTAGTTGTATTTTTTTAGTATTAAAGTTGCTTTGAAGCAACGTATCAGTGTCTGACTGTTGGTTTGATACGCAATCCGAAGCTTTGATATGAACCAAATATTTCGTTTTACTTATAAAGAAATATTTATAAAGCGCCCTTCGCTAGTTGAAAGTAATACATTTAGCTGCATATAAACGTCAGTGAACAGTGACATTGTACAGTGAACAATATTTAAAAGCATATTAATCTTAATCAACTAAATGAATTAATGTTGATGGATATTTGGATGAAACACTAATTAGTTTTAAATCCAGTTTGCAATACCATTGTGGTACCGAGTTTGTCTTAAGCTTACGCAAGTTAGGTTTAGATAATTAGATGTTTCTTTACAGTACCCTGTAAAAGGAAATGCTGTTCTATTTTATTTGTCTAACTGCTATTTGGACGCAGCATATGTAGTCACTATATATTATATATATTGGTATAGCACTCTATTATTCACTTTCTTTTCTTACTCTCCTGAGATTTATTAAAACGTTGACTTTTTTTAATCTGGAAAAATTGCATCTATATTTGAAAAAAATATCAGATGGTACTCTTAATTCAAGCCATAATATCTTTGAAACAAGAATCTCCAGGACTCAATAATAAAAACACTTAGAACACTTTAGAAACATCTTAGAACTAAGCGTTCATTTTACTTTTTTTATTTAATTTTCTTAATTTAATTTATGCTATTTATTTTATTAATGACAGTATTAATAGCGTAATAAAATAATGAAGAGAACATCGTGACTGCTTGTCATCCTGAGAATTTTGCGGCACAATAGTTATATTTCACTTTTTTTAAATGTCGTAAACCAGATTATCGAATGCATTTTTAATGGTATAAACATATAGAAATTAGTTTTGCAAAATGTTTTTAAAAATTGCACGGCCAAAACGATGGTTGTAGGCCGTGTTACCTAGCCCTTTGTTTTTAATGTAACCACTAATGGACCACGTCTGAGAAATTCTCTGGTTAATGTATTAAAATTGACGATGGAAAATATTAATATTTTGTATATTGTATATTTTAATATTAATGTTGTAGTGGAATAGACACTATTTAAAAGATGTAAAATGTGTGTTCCAAGTGGAAAAAATTATATTGCAGTCACAAGAAAACCGTGTACAATTTGCTTACTATAACTATACAATAATTGCGAGAATTTTTAAATGAATTTGAAGTCATTTAAATTAGCAGTTGTGTCGTTGAGTAAAAGATCACAGAGCGGAGATGCTGTTTGAAATAAGACGATTAAAAAACTGTATAGTGTAAACATTATTATTATTATTAATAATAATAACAATAATAATAAAATAATGATAATGATAATTAATTAATAATAATAATAATACTTTATGTTATTATTATTAGTAGCAGTAGTAGTTTAATTATTAATGACTTATTAATGGTTCACTTACACAGCTTAATTATTTTGTAATACAAAAAATTATCTTTCTTTAATGCCATGACAACAAATCGACAGCTTAGGCATAGGATGTATTTTTCAACACTTATTTTCAGTGAGATCAGTATTTACCAATGAATACATCAGAAAGGCATGTTTGTGAGCTGTGTCGTGTTTGTTATTTTAACGACCAGTTCGTGTTATGTTAGCGGTGCGATTTTTAGTTTACACAAAACAACCAAAGACTGCATCACATTACCTTACGACTGTACTTAGTCCTGTTTTCCGACCATTCACCTCATTGCGGTCCCACTGAATGTCGCTCGGGTCAATTTCGCTGACAACCCGGGAAAACCACACGGTCGGGTTCAGTTTTGAAAGACGCTGCCTTTTTCCATGAGAACTGCAGATGCAAAGATAAAATCTGGGATGCGTAAGGAAAATGTTTTACCAGAAGCTTTGTCAATCTGTACCATCTTTCTGCTGCAACACAATATTGAGTTGCTGTCCATTTCGCGGGCGTGGGTAGCGGCAAATGGCACGAATTGTATAAAGTGAAATTACAGTGTTAAATGTGTAAACCCAGCCTCCCGGGCTTACATAGACTCAGCAGCGTTTACCTGAGATCATTATCCACCCGAAGCGCACCTGGACAGACCCACAAACGCGGATTGTAAGGTTTAGAAGAAGACGTGTTTCAGACATAGGAGGCGAGTCGGAATTTTGTGATCCACTTTAATGGAGCAATTTAGTCTTAGAGAACTGAAATTTACTTTTATTTCAATGTTTGCTATGATCCGGACCTGATCGATAACACAATGTCCAAATCTTCAGGTCAGCTTGACAGCTCAGATTGTGTGTGTTCTTACGGAATGAAGTTGACTTGGGATATAAATGACCCCAAACTCCCACAGGTAAATGTAACATTTTTTACATGTTTAGATGACTTGATAAAGGGTTTGTCCTTATGATTTTGTAAGCACATATGACAGTTTTTTATTTACACTGAAAAAATGAATAGGAGTTTATTTTTTGCCTGATTTATAATATGTGGGCTAAAATGACCTAAAATAAACAAACTTTAATTGGTTGATTCGTAATATATACTTTTTTTGACTGGTATAATAATTTCTCAGTTGAAGAAAATAAGGAAAATTAGCTAAATAACAAAACACAATTATTTTTTCTAAACTTTCTTAATGCCTCATAAATACACGAAGACACACGTCCCTCATAAATACATGAAGACACACGTCTTTTAATTCCATGTTTTTTATTATTTCCAAGCAGAATACGAAGCAGTACGATGTTTTTCAGGAGTGGACAGATGGATATGTACGTTACATCTACAGCAGTGAAGATAAAAACGCGCAGAGACATCTGAGCGGCTGGGCTATGAGAAACACTAACAACCACAACTGTCAGATCCTGAAGAAGTCTTGCCTTGGTGTGGTGGTATGTTCACGGAACTGCTCTCTTCCAGGCGGGACTAAACTTCAGCTGAGACCAGCCATCTGTGACAAAGCGCGGCAGAAACAACAGAGTAAGTTCAGCAATTGTTTCTTCAAAGCAGCATCCACAAAACGAATCTCTCATTTTAGACACAAATCTGATAAGAAGGGACAGGCGTATTTTACAAAACAGGCTTATTGGTGTGTTGGTGCCTGTATGGCGTGTAGATGCCAAGTTTTATTTTTAAAACAACGCTTCATTAAAAGTGCTGTATGTGTCACAGTATGCTCTACATTTCTGCTGATTAATATGATTAATATATTGCTCTGTGAAACCTTATGTTTTTATGCATTAGCATATAGATTTTTAAAGAAACTAAAAGATAAACAGGTTTCCTCACACAGGTTGTAAAGCACTTTAGAAACTGTTCTGTGAATACAGAGATTTAGAAAGAACACTTGATGTTGTGTTTGACCTGAGTTATAAGTATTGAGAGATAGACTCACATATTGTCTGCTGGTTTGTAACACACTCAGTAAAGGTTTACAATTTTTATAATATAACTCCATGAAAACTGTTGATTTCTGTTGCAGAAAAGCTTTGTCTAAACTGTAACTCAGCTCTCGAACTGATCCCGTGCCGAGGTCACAGTGGATATCCAGTCACCAATTTCTGGAGAGTAGATGGGGTGGCCATTTTCTTCCAGGTGTGTGTAATTGTGACATGCTAACCCTGTTCCCAAAACAGAACAATCTTTGTTAAAGATGTTTCTCATGTGGTCAAATTAACTTCCAAATTGACTAGTAGTCAAAAATATAATTTCATCTGACTTAATCCGCATGCATCACCCAATATGTGATATATTATTAGGTACATATATTTATATTTTTTACATACGGTTATGATTCATGGATATTATACAATTTTTAATTTTTAATGTTTATTGTAATGTTGTATTTTCAGGCTAAAGGAGTTCATGACCACCCCAGACCAGAGAGCAAGTCTGAAACAGAGGCAAGAAGAAGCACTGTGAAAAGACGAGTGTCTTCACCTCACTTCTCACAGAAAAGGAAACTGCTGGAACCAGAGGTTACACACGTCTTAGACTTCTATTGTTTATACACAGCTCGTTATAAACACTATAAACTAACCCTAATAAAAACCTAACATTCATTCTAACCCTAACATCCACTCCAAACCTAACTGTTTAACAATAAAATCTTATTTTAAAACGTAAAACTTACATATTTATATACATAAATATTTGAAATGACCTTTTGTAATCTATAAACTGCACGCTCTATCCTCTAAGCATCACCCTAAACCTAAGCATCAGAGAAACCTTTTGCATTTTTACATTTTCAAAAAAACATCAAGTATGTTTAAAAATCTTATCCTTCGTGGGGATCACTGGATGGTCTCCACAATGTAGGTGTTTGTGATTTATAGCATCCTTGTGGGGACATTTGGTCTCCACAATGGTAGAGAACAGAAACACACACAGATAAACACATACCTTTTGTTGTTAATCAAAACTAAAAAGCGTCTGCCAAATGAATAAAACTATACAAAATGTAAAATAAAATGTAACTATACATAATGTAAAACTACATAAAATGTAAAGCAGATTAAAACTGAGAGTATACTTATAAATTAAATAACATTTTTTTTTAATTAACAGCCTGGGTGCTACCATGACATGGCCTTCCCCAATATCCACCAGCTCACTAGGGAGAGCCCAGACCGCTTCAGCATCATTGCAGAGTCCAGCTTCCCAATTCAGACACAACACTACCCTCCATTCCCGAACCCAGAGTCCTACAAGTTCTCATATGACATGCAACCCACAACAATGATGGCCGATTCCCCCACTTCACTGCAGAAGCCTGCTAACCACCGTCTGTATATGACTTACCCTCCTTGTGGTTTTGATTTTGCAGTCCAAGGATATCTAGGCTCAGGCCCTTATCCAACAGCATTGTACAAGGATCCTACTAGTCCACAAACAGAGATCGAACTTAATAAATCTGGATCTGGTCTGAATGTATTGTCCCATGGGATGAGTCCATTAGCAAGCCATGAGCAGGCTAATGGAGAAACCAATGAAAAACATCATGGCTGGAAGCAGATTTTAAGTAAAGGTGCCTATGTGGAGCAAAACGATTATGCCCAGCTGCCAAACAACATTAATCACCACTACTATAACAGTGAATACCCATGTAGGTACACAGGACCCTCTTCTGCTGCCCCAGCAGGGCTGCAGACCATTATTACCACAACAACAAAAGTGTCCTACCAGCCATGCCCCAAACCATCTGTTGGCAAGTATGGAGAAAACATCTATGACAGAAAAGGCCTGTCTAACTGTAACTCACTTTTGGAAGAGTCCTCTCCTACCTCCTACTCTGATCTGAAGATTCCAGAAGATTCTGCAGTGATAAAATCCACCCTGGCACACCAGGACATACTCCCAACTAAAACTGAAAGGGCTGAAAACTTTGAAGGCTATCGCTACAGTAGCTACAGTTCGAACAGTTACCCTGAACGTATGTCACATCCATTCAAGTATAACAGCGGGGAATATTAGGTGACTGTAGAGACAAACTGATAGCTGAGTACTACAATCCTATATTACTGACTAAATCAGTAATACCTGTTATTTCAGTATTTAAGTTTTCAAATGTCTTTAGTGTAAAAGGTTTTGTAAACATTTGTTCATAATTGATAAAAAATGTTGGGTACATTTCCAGAAAACTAAATAAGGTGTCTTAAAGCCATGATTGGTAATATTAGCTGTTGTCTAGAAAACAATGAAAGTCAAGAAAAAGTAAAACGCTATATTTTATGTTGATTTAAATAGCCTCTCTTCAACAAAACAAAGAGCATGTAGAGTGTCACATTCAATCTACAAAAGACACGTGTTAGACATTTGTTATTATTATTTGCAGATAAAGATAAAATTATTTATCTCTCAGTAAAAAAAAACATACTGTAAACCATAATACAGTCATGAATGATAATTACACATCCTGAAACCTCTTAGCATAGACATACAGACTTTGACAAAACCACCTCTGTGTGTCTGTTTGTTTAGTATGTCCTGCTAGGAAGTTTAAAACATGAAATAAAACATGTAATCTGGGCTTTGTGACAGAGCTTTTAAGACATCAGAGACAATTACAGACACACTTCTTAAACCCGCACAATCCAAAGAAGGATTTTCTGCTGTCAAAGAGGATAAAGGATAATTAATCAGCTGGTTTGTCATCACACAGTTTGAGAGTTGCCTGGACAGGTTACAGACCTCCAATCACAGCAGCAGAGAGACAGAAAGAGAAACAATGAATCAGACAGATATATTATCTGACAGCAACAAAGAGAAAACTATAGACAAACATTTTAATGAAAAGGTAATAGAGTGGAAAAGAGAGGCAGCAGTAATACCTGCTGTTGACAGCATCTCTCCTCACAGCCACTTAGTAACACAGAAAAACACAAAAATGAACTAAATGAACTACTTGGTGGACTGGAAAGACTATGGCCCGGAGGAGTGAGGCAGGGTGCCATCCGGCACATCTTGGACTACTTGTTGATCGAGGACTATGGCCGTGGACAGGGTGTCTCTGGCCTAAATACAACAGCTTTGATGACCAGAATCTGTCAAACCATTGTATTGTACAAGTTGGTAGATATTACTATGCAAGTTAAAAGTACTTATCTGGCTGTATGACATCTTAGACATGTCAGTTTTTTAGATCCTTGACACATTTATGAAGTAACACACATGCACATGCAAACATGCATGCACAAGCAAACACACATCTGAAATATTCTGCATAATATAAACAGAATACAAATATATACTTTGTAAACAATATAAACAATTGTTTTTAAAAAGCACATTTTATGTTAACTGATTTCATTAACAACAGAAATGTATACATTGAAATGTTTTATATTATATTAACATTACAATTAAATAAATGTTTATAAATAGTAAAAGGCTGAAAAGAATAAAAATATTTTTTTTCAAAATGTATTTATTTTAGTTCTTATTCCTTTTAATTCTCTTAAAGCTCTCTCAGCTTTACCTCTCTACCTTGACCCCTCAACCAGCTTGTAGTAGCATAATAGTGTCATTCCCACTTCTCCTACATTTATTTTCCCAGTCTACCCTCACTACTTTTGCTGGAGGTCTGACTTACCCTCTCCATTGCCCTCATCCTTGCCATTTTTTGCTTTAGCTCTATTAATTTTATATTTATCTATAATTTCCCTTATATGCTCATCATTTTTGTTTTCCTCAGCAGCTCCTTCTGTTATTTTTTCAAACTCTCTCTGTGTAACTTTAAATGTAAGATTGAGATATTTTGTTAGCGTTGAGCCAAGAATTCTAATGCTATAAGGCACTTATATAACCAACAAATGGTGACAGAGTTATAAATATGTTTGTGATCGCTGTTGTAAAGAGGACTTAGAGGTATTGTGATCCAATTGCAGCTTTATTGTATAATAATTATTTTGTCAGAACAGGCAGGGACAAGAAAGTGACACTTTTGTCAGTCATGATTACCTATAACCAAAATGTGACCTCTACATTTAACCCAACCATACTTGGATATGACAGTGCTTTCGTTGTTTCCTTTTTTCCATAGGATGGCAAGGGAGAATAGAGAGCGGAGAAACCAGGATAATACACAGACACACACCTCTGCAATACAGGAACACAGACTAGGGTACACCGATAAGAATAAAGGTTGTTATATGATCTTGGAATCAGCATACAATACCGATGGAGTCCGTAATGTATGGACAAACAGCAATTGAAGCGGAGGTGTGCGGACTGGGGAAATGAGGAACAGGTGCGGGTGATTCGGATTCTGGTGAGAGGCAACGTTGTTATAGGTTGTAGAGAAGGCTTGATGGTGTGCAGCAAGTGATGGCGACCAGAACTCCGGTGACTGAGAACGTGATGGAATGGGCTGGTGCTCAGGTGATGTGGCACGCTGATTTGTGACACTTTGTCGATAATGGATACTTGGTAACGTTTGAAACACGAGGAGGAGCTGGCAGGGATGCGTATTTGTTTGAAAAAAAAATAAATAACGGGACTAGTAATACAAAAGCGAAAAGCAAAGTCGAAAACAAAACTTAATAAAACTAGAAACAAAACCACAGGGAACTAATTCCCGGAAACGGGGTAAACTAAACTCAAAACTGGGGAACACTAAACATGGCAGGACAGAACAAGCAGAGCGAGACACAGCAGGGCAATACAAGACAAGAAAAAACACGATCAACATACCAAAAATCGCCTTACGTAAAAAGTCGCACCAACATCGAAAAATGTCGCAGCACTGATCCGAAGATCAGCGCTGCTTATAAACATAAAACAATCAGCGCAGCCCTAGTGTCTGATTATTGGCTGCGCGCAGCTATTACTTAAACCATAACGAAAAGAACAAAACATAACCAAAACAAACAACAACTACACCTACAAGGGGGTATTCCAAAAAGCAGGTGATGTGACATGCCTAGGTATGTTTAAGGGTAAGTTCGGGATAACCTCAACTTTCGGTTCCAAAAACGGAGGTAACTTTCTGAGTACGTATGTAACCATAGCAACTGTAACTTAGTTTCAGAAGGTTGGTGAGCACGGCGAGCACTTTTGATGAGGATCCTGTGGACGTAGAAGCACAAATTATACGAGTTTTTTTCGTCGGGAGAGGGTTATAAGACCGCGTATTGATGTGTTTAACCCTAATAAATATTTGAAAGAGCGTTATCGTTTTTCAAAAGATTCGTTAGTTTATTTAACACGTCTTTTAAAACCGCATATCGCAAATGTGACAAACCGCGGTTCTGCGCTTCGCACAGAAAACATTATGTTCATAGCACTTAGGATTTTTGCGTCTGGCCATTATTTTGTACAGTGTGGGCGATTCATCGCATGTGGGAAAGGCAACTGTGTGTAGAGCCGTTCGTACAGTATGTCTGGCACTTAAACAGTTCTTATCCACGTTTGCACAGTTCCCTGGCCATAAACCAATGCTTGTTATTAAAGACAAATTACACAGAGTGGCAGGTTTGTCCTTTGTAGTTAAATCTATGACGCATATTTAATATTTAGTCATATTATTTATATCTATACATGTATTCATTATATGCACACGCACTTCATACTTCCATAACTTTGTTTGCCAGAATTTTCCACGAGTCATCATTATGGCAGACATTTCAGCAGGGTATGTTTTGCTTTATACAATTTTTTTTCCTTTTTACTATATTTGTGTTGTACACTTCAATCATTACAGGACAGTACATTGGTTACTTGCTCGGGGACAGAGGATACCCTTGTCTGCCCTATTTAATGACACCCTACCCTGAACCTGAGCCTGAACCACAGACACGGTTTAACCTGGCTCACAGCCGAACACGGGCCAAGGTGGAGATGACTATAGGGATCCTAAAATCTCGGTTTCAGTGTCTGCGTGGGCTCCCGGTTAGTCCAGAGAGGGAATGCGACATTATAGTGGCTTGTGTTGTGCTTCACAATATTGCCACTATAAGAGGAGAAAGCCACCCTCCTTGCATTGAGGAAGATGGCCCAGAGGAACACCTACAGATTTTAGAGGCCAACAGAGACGGAAGACTGCCAGGCAGTTTATTTCTTTATTTCCTGTAAAACAATAAAAGTAAAATTCAATAAAATGTTTTTTTATATTGCTACGCACTTTTAACATGCAACAGATTAATATTCAGACAAGTTCTCACCTTAAGGCGATGCTCCAGTAATTCAATTTCAAGTGCTGCTTTTTTAATGACGAGCCTTTTCTCTTCCATTTGAAGCTGTATAAGTTCCATCTCCATGTCACTTTTTCTTATTTGTTTTTGAAGATGGACCCTATACAGCTCACTTGCTGGCAACTAGGAAGTAGAAAAAATGTAATAAATGAGATTGTTTGGTCAGACAATAAAATTCAAATATGGACACCTGGACACAAATTCTTACCCTGCTTAGTTTGTGTGCTGAGGTTAAAGGACCCTCATCTGTGGGCAAATCCCTGGGTATGTACTGTGAAAGGACAATGACAGTTTGTTACTCTATTGCAAAAAGGGGCCATACATTATAATGGTATGCATCATACCTCAGTGGATCTACCAGCATTGTCCACTTCTGTCACAGCAGATGTGGTCTCTTCATCGTCATCTTCATCCTACAGGAGAAATATTCAAGTATATACAGGTCCTTCTCAGAAAATTAGTATATTGTGATAAAGTTATTATTTTCTGTAATGTACTGATAAACGTTAGACTTTCAAATATTTTAGATTCATTACACACAACTGAAGTAGTTCAAGCCTTTTTATTGTTTTAATATTGATGATTTTGGCATACAGCTAAAATTTCTATCTAAAAAAATTAGCATATCATGAAAAGGTTCTCTACACGAGCTATTAACCTAATCATCTGAATCAACTAATTAACTCTAAACACCTGCAAAAGATTCCTGAGGCTTTTAAAAACTCC
>JBAJNP010008833.1:5000-19385 GCA_036877545.1 Yasuhikotakia modesta
AGTGGAGCCGAGGGTTCGGTTTCCAAAGGGTGGGTACAGACCTCCTAAAAGTCGTGCAGCGGTTCATGCCAAAGCTTCACTCTCAGCCCTTCCTGTGGTGTTTAAATCCCCCGCTGAGATTGTGCAAGAGGTTCTGTTGAGCAGCACCGATGGATCTCCAGAAAGTCCGAACACCAGTGGAACACAGAAGCGTCTGAACCGAATGGTACCGGAGGAATTCCGCTGCCCCCAGCAGGCCAGCACACTGGTGCAACAGCTGCAGGTACTTAAAGTGGAGTGACATCCAAATCACTGAAGCTGCTTTTACACTTGATTCAGTTGTTGATCCAGAACAGAATTACTAAACCAGTTAATTAATTTAATAGGTTAATGGTTTATGTGTGAACTACATTCATTCTGGTTTGTGTTACACTTACAGGAGGACTATAACAGACTGCTCACCAAGTATGCAGAGGCTGAGAACACGATTGACCGACTTCGTCTTGAAGCTAAGGTTGGCTTGTTTATTTTAATGCTTTTGTTTGTGATGCACAATAATGTTTTTTTAACAGCTTTCATCTGAGGGTTGTGTTGAATTTGGTGCCCTGCAGTCCTGTGTCTTCTCTACATCTGCTCTGATATCCACAGGAGCCGTTTATAGACTGTTCAGGCTGAGTCAACACAAAATACATTCACAATCGCGATTGTGAGGCCCATAATCGCAGGCTTTGGGTCGACGGTGCCGCTGTGTTCAAACACTGGCTGTTTTTAGACTTTGTGGTGTTTTTGCTCAAATGAATGGTCTCTGGAGAGGGTTTACCTCAGAACACACACACACATACACTGTTAGAGAAAGACATGAGGCAATAAACAGTGTACATAAAAGTTGTGTTTGTCTACCAAAATCAGCATATTATTTACATATTGTGTGTGTGTGTGTGTGTTCTCTATAACACCCACAACAGTGGAAACAGTGTTTGAAAGCTTACAGTATACGGTTGCTTTGTTAAATTGTTTATTTTTTTGGCCAGAGAAAACCTGAACTCATGATTGTCGTGTTTGTCTGTGTCTGCACTCAGGTGGGTTTGTATTCTGACCCCCCCAAACCCAGTACGGCTGTGCTGTCAGGTATCGTCCAGGAGGGGTCAAAGGTCATGACCCTCAGCTTCCCTCAAGCACAGAGGGCAGAGTTTGGGGCAGACGCTGCCCAGATAACCCAGCAGAGAGAGAACTGGGGTACATCACGCTAAATAATCAACCTCCAGAATGATTTACCGTATAAGTTTATAAACACTGATATACGCCTCAATCATATCTAATCAAGTCAAGCTCCAAACTCAGTAAGGCTGTTTAATCTCCTCGCATTACAGAAAACTCCAGGAAAATCCCAACACAGCCGTCCTCCGTCAAATCCATCCCTGCAGACCATCTAACAGAGACGCTGACCAATCAGAGCTGCAGGTTTCAGCTACAGGTAAATGATTTTAACTCTGTCTTAATTTCATCACACTCATGTTGATGATGTAGAAACCGTTTGTGGTGCTTCTGTTTTTCAAGAATTAAAACTTTAGTCCCACTTCACTTTAACTGTTTAAAAAACTATCATCTACTGTAGCCTTCATTAGAATTATTCTGTAGCCAGAGTATCTGAGATACAGATTCAAAACAACCTTGTTTTTCAGGTTGAGTCTTTTGAAAAGCTGTTGAAGAAACTCAAGCCCTGTGAACAAAAGAAGGTTTTTGTTTTTTTATTGATGGTTTTTTTGGTAGTTCTGTAACCTCACGTAGCTAAAGACTGATTCTGATCCTCTACAGGGTCTGTCCACACTGGCTGAGGGACAGGAGTCTCTGGAGAGAGCGTATCTGGATTCACGGGCCCAGTTTCAGATGCTAAATCAGCGTCAGGGCACAGCTTTTACCTTTGACCCTGACAGGTCAGTTTTTCCTTTCATTTCCTTTTGAATTTCTGCCTGCATGTTTCTGCTAGTGATTTATGTGGTTGTGAAACAGGGAACTAGAAGGTCAGATTTTTAAATCAGGAATGCGATTGGAGGGACTGAGGGAGCGGATGGAACAGAACCAGCACACTTTAGAACCGCCTCCATCCCCACAATCTGACATGATCTCTGTGTCCATGCTGGAGGCTGAACCAGTACCTCAGGTACCCAACAGCCCCAGGAATGCCCTGATACTGCCCCAGTAATGCAGTTACACAAATGTGATCAGCAAGTCTCGCTTTTTGTTGTGTTGTCTCAGAGCCCCCTGTCAGCTACCCATCCGGACACTTGTGTGGGTGTGGAGGTGAGTTCAGTTAGTGAGGAGAGTGATGAAGATGGAGAGGAAGAGGAGATCCTTCCATCCCATTTTCTGCCTCTATACGACAAACACCAGCGTGTGGAGACGGACTTCAGTAACCTCATTGGTTGGTGAGTGACCTTTGACTTGCATACATTTAACACTTTATAACATCTTTGCATCAGGAACATTATCAGGGAGTTCCTCAACAAATCTGAATCTCCTTGTCTTCTCACCCAGCTACCAAAGTTTTAAAGAGCTTCCAGGGGTTTTGGACAGACATGTCGCTGTAATGGGCTGTGATTTGAAGGACTCTACTCCTCCCAGACACGGAAGCTCAAAGAACAGGACAACCACTGAGAGAGAGAAACCAACTTCTGCTCAGTTGTGAGTCCTGAGATCTTCTACCTAAGTTGCAATTTTAGGATGAATGCTTGTGTAGCTAAATATCGTCAGGCCGATCCATGCAAGTTGCAGAGATGTTTTGACATTACAATCTGAAATCCATCAAGATTTTTTTACATGAAAAATGTTTACAAATAAAGAGCGTGTAGCTCCACCATCATCATTCACACGAACCAACACCTGAATGAAACAATCACCTCCATTTCTGTCATCAGGCAGCCTGCAGTACATTGTGTCCCTCCCTCTGGCTCATCTGTGAGGTCACAGGTGGGTGACGCTATGGAAACTCACCCCAAGGGTCCATGCCAAGCATCTGTGTTGCCAGGGCAACCAGGCAGGAAGATGAAAACGACAGGAAACAGGAAGACTCTGAGCAGCAGCCTAAACAGCCTGTCAGAAAACACAGAGACTGGAAATATGGTGTTGAAAGCAAAGGCCAAAACTGCTGCAGTGCCCCCTCTGGTCAGTGATGGTAGCTGTGATATGAACCTGTTCCTTTTATAATAAACAGCGTTTGGCACTTTGGTTCACGACGCATGTCGTGTCTAAAACTTGTATATGATGATCTTGTATATTAAATATTTCTGATCCTGTAGGATGGAGGTGTTACTCCAGAGACAGACAGCGGTTTCATGGGCTCTGAGAGCAGTCATCTCGCTCCTGCAACACACGGTCCTCTCCAGAAGAGGGCAGTGATAAGGTACAAACACCTTCACTGTAGTGCCTCTGCTGTGTGAGCTGTATCTGTGTACTAAACACCAGCAACACTATAAAACTGTATTACATCTTGCTAGAGCTAAACAGACATCATTTTCTGGACTGAAAACAGATTAGAGAACATTTACACTTGCATTACAAAAGCAACTCGAGTCATTTCTAGTGAGCTTCATCGCTGAAGAAACATAGCATCCACTGACTTCAACAAACCATAACATAAAAATCTGCTTGTTTCATGTGTCCATTGTTCTGCAATGGTCTTAACACCTTGATAGGTTTGTGCACTCTAATTGTCTGTCTGGTGTCTTCTCCAGTTCCATCAGAACATCTGGTCCACTCATGAAGAACAATTCAAAGCCAGAGTCCTCTTGTCCAGTTAGGAAGCCTTTGGTGGTTTCTCGCTCTCGGTCACAACCCTCGTTAGATCCTCCTGCAGAAGACCTCAACACACCTGGTGGACGCACAGCTTCTGCTCGGAGGAGTACAGAGGAGAGATGTTCTTCTTTCAGTCTTGCTACCTCTACATCCCCTCTTCATTGGCCCAGCAGCCTAACCGGCCAATCAGAGCATGAGAGTGATCATGGTGGGCATCACAAAGACACTTTAATTTATTGTTTAATACAAATCTTATGAAGTCTATTTTTAATCAAGGAGGTCTAATTATTTCTTATTTTTACTAATACTGTTAGTATAAAATGTAATCCTGGCACTAAGTTTGCATTCGTCTATCATTTTTTCCCTTCTTTCTCTCTTTCTCTCCTGCTTTCATCGTACTTTCCTCTGTCCATTTGTTACCAGGTGAAGAAAAAGTGCAAAATAACCCACGTCCACAACCGGCCAATCAGCAGCTCTACTTTCACAGAAACCCCTCCCTCCGTGTGCCTTATTATCATGACAACCTCAAAGGCCAAAGTTCTGTCCAGCTAACAAATCACCAGTGAGTTTCCTAAAGGCTGACACAGTGCCTGCAGAGCCACACACACACACACAGATTTATGGCCCGTTTGAGCCGTTACTAGAAGTTTTGGGATAGCTCCAGCACTGCAATAAACTCTGTATGTATGCAGTCATTTCTCACCGCACGGCACTCCAGCTTCCGTGTGGATAATTAGATCCAATTTTCATTCGTTTCTTTCCCTCATTTTAGAAAACGATTCAGCAGGAGTTTGTTTCTCAGATAGACAGGCTGAACAGCTGGTTTGTTTCCTGCCCAGCGTAAAGAGACCAGCATTAATTATCTAATAAGAAATAAACCTGCATGTGTTTCTAATGGAGAAAAATTTTCACCAGCCCTCACACTCTCTCTCTCTCTCTCTCTCTCTCTCTCTCATTATTATGCATGTTCATAATTTAAACCTGACATTTAATAATATGTGAGTAGTGCATGCTGTGGTTGTTAGGGTGTTGCTATGCAGCTGCAAGGGTGCTAGGTGGTTGCTTTTTGGCACGGGCCAAAATGGCCCAATACAAAGGTTTTAGAGCAATAACAATGAAGCATGTTTCTGTGTGGTTTGTGAAGATATAAAGCTATAGTTTGTTTTGGTCTTATAATGTTCTCTGAGTCATAAAAAGGCACATTTAGGTGACTGATGTCTCTGTATGTTTCAGAGAGGCCCTTCAGTCTCTACAGCAGGAAGTAAACAAACTGAAAGAAAGACTAGAAGGGAGTCTGAGGCTCCCCAGACCTGCCAGTCCTCTCAGAGCGCCCCCTGCTGTCACGGGGGACCCCAGGGGTCTCGCACGCTTACAGACCCCCACACCTGAGTGGCTTGATTTAAGGTGCCTTTCCCTCATTGTTGATTTTAAAGATATAACTAAACTTTTATATTCAATTTAATATATTAAACTTATAAACTTAGGTCTTCAGAGAGGAGGTGCGGACGGAGGGAGAGATGGAGCAATGAAGATGAGGAAGAACTGAGAGCAGGTCCACGAACCATCCTGAGGAAGAGATCGGCGTCTTTACCTCGATACAGACCAGAAACTCTCACGAGTATGTTCACCTACAAGCACCTTCAAACACTGTTTTAATGAGCTTGTTTAATCGTCGCTTGTTAACTCCACAGCGAGTGATTCTGAGCATGTGCGGACTGAACCGAGACCATCCGCATCCAGTTATATCCCACTGGCCCAAATGACACCGAAGGGAAGAAATCGACCCAGAGCGAGATTAGACGGCACTGGTGAGAGAAAATCTTTGTTCTGATTCACTGCAAGTTTCAACTGCTATCATGTGACGTTCAAGGACATTCTGTGTTCATTGTAATTTCATTAAAGCTTTAATTTAGCATTAGAATTAGTATTAATGACATGATATGTGAAATCTCCAGATGAAATAATCTGTAGTGTTTCTCTACAGCTCGGCACACTAGCACATCAGAAGACACTGATGAAACGGAACCGAGCCGAGTCCAAGAGCCAGCCTGTCCACGCTGCACATCAGCACGTCCTGGAGCCCGTAAGCCCGTCTTCACTGTAATGTGTTCTGATTCTCCACCGCAGCGCTTCATTACTGCTGTTCTTCTGTCTCTAACATCATTAATTACAGGTCCAGTAAGAAGCAGAAGTTCTCCACGTCTCCACCAGTCCCACTGCAGCCATTGTCCGTTGTGCGGTTCTTTACAGTCCAGTCAATCCAGAACTGCTCAACCAGGTCTTACCCTTTATTATATAATGAATTTCTCATAAAATCATAAGAAAAATCATGATTTTATACAGTAGCTTTTTGTCTCCTTGGCCTTAATGATTTTTAGTTGTTAGTTTCTTCAAAATATTAGCATTATGCTTGTTGTTACAAAGTACTGAACTGTAAATCATCTCTTCTGTATGTTTATCTAGAAAATCAGGACCCAGTCTATGCCCCCCGACGGAGTCAACCAATGAGATCCTTACAGAGGGACAGAGCAGGCATGAACGAGCCAGTGGCTCCTCCCCCCACAGTG
This sequence comes from Yasuhikotakia modesta, assembly GCA_036877545.1. Classification (NCBI taxonomy): domain Eukaryota; kingdom Metazoa; phylum Chordata; class Actinopteri; order Cypriniformes; family Botiidae; genus Yasuhikotakia; species Yasuhikotakia modesta. The sequence continues at coordinate 11,339 of JBAJNP010008833.1, forward strand.
ATGGGCAGTGTTCCAGTTGTCCCATATGTGCCAGTCTATCCCTCAGCTGTGTAAGTACCTGTGGATGAACTGTGATTAACACCGTATCCCATGAAGCATTGCAAATGTTCACTAATTAAATTAATGAACAGGTTAGATTAGAATTACAATCATCATTATCTGTGAACTTAGCCTCAGTCTGCTAGTTTACTGCACCGCAGCGCTGACCCTCTTACAACACGCTTTTCATCTTTCAGTTTCTTCTCCAGCCCTGTAGCAACACAAACCCACTCACACCCCCTTAACATCTCCACAAGTTCCTCCAGAGATGTCAGGGCTCATCTGCGACCCTCGCTCTCTGTAGACCATCACGAGCGTTTGCTGAGCGGCTCTCTGACCCGCGCCATCGCGGCCGCCAGAAACCTGAGACGCGTGTCGGGACGCATGGCGCTCTCTCTGAGCTCAGGACTGAAAACATGAGAACTTACTGACCTCCATTAATGCTTTCAATCAGTGAGGAAGACTGCGAGCGACACCTGTCTCTCTCGTAGCAGATACACGGTTTATAAGGGAAGCTTGTTCATTTACCCTCAGATAGTTTATCTGTGAAAGCATGACGCTCGCAACACCACAGTTATGGGTTTCATTTCCAGGCTCACATGCACTGATATAATAACTTAAACTCACTGATAAGTGGCTTTGGATAAAAACAACCAAACATTGTTTACATATAAAAGTCTCTGTCCTGCTGATGTGACACGTATGTGATGCAGACATGCAGTGCTGCGACTGAATAATGTGAAACGTTTAAATTAAAACAATACTGGCAGCTCCATTCAACTTAAGCAAACAGACAGTGGCTCTGACATCTGTAAGCCACACTTAAATATGTCTGAAAGCCATTGCATTAAAAACAGAAAAAATATTAGAAAGTGGCATTTATTTGAAGACATTACAACCCTCTTTTTACAGCAATATGGACACAATCATCTTGGGTCCAAAGGGTAGTATTTGGAAACTGGCTATAAAAATGTGAATTAGATCTTTAAAAGAAAGTCTAGCTTTATTTGTTAGCAATAGCCACTTTCTTTGATTTTATTTGTTTTCTAATGCAGTGACATTTGTGTATTTTTATGGCCGCTGTTGCTGGTGTTCTGGTAAACCCAGACTATGGCATTAAAGCTCCAACTATATTCTTATTTGTTTTGTCTCTTATAGTGTAAATGTAAAACATCTTTTCAGTCTGTCAGTGACAGATTTTAAAGTCCTAATAGTTTGTTTGATTATGATTAATATTTCTCCTCAATCTGTGCACTGAGGTTTTTTTATATTTATGTTTTGGTAATTTCAACTTTGTTTACATGCAATTAGCAGATATTGAAGCTGGATTACTGTTACGTTTTTGGCTTTTTACCCTTGCAGTCGGCAGCAGCAGATATGCAGATCAGAGCCAGAAAGCGTTGAGTCCTCATGAGTTTGTATCAGCATTACGGTCGGTATTAAATGACCAGCATACATCTCACAGTCTAAAGACAGTGGCCCTGCCCAATTCTGTGGCATTTATATATATATTAGTTAGATTGTTGTTTATGCATTAAAGAAAGTATGTAATTCCCATAATGCAACAATTGACTAGAACCTTAGATCAGTAATAAATCAACTTGTATGCAAATTTGTTTATCAATTTAAAAGGTTTAAGCTGTGATTGATTAGTTGTGTATAAAGTGAGAGATTTTTATTCTTATAGGTGTTGCAATAGAGATGTTTTATTTCCTTGGGATTTTAAGATGCATTAGTGCGAGAGGCTTCAGAAAAATCTAAGGTTTTCTAAGGTAAATGTGAGACTATTTACAATGATGTTTCTGTAAGGTTTCATATTTATGCAGCTGTAACTGTAGACTGATGTACTGCTATAAAATGATTCTGTAATATCGCACATGGTGTGTCACTCTTTCTTTCTTAAATCCATTTGACCTTGACAAAAAAACATACTGGTTACATATTTATACTGGAAGCCAATTTATTACACAGGTACAGGTGAAATAAACATTAGTTTGTGCTTCAATACTCAACACAGAACCCCAGTAAATTCAACAGGTTTAGGACAGACAATGTTTTTATTTACTGATGTTCTCTGAAAAATAAATGTAACAGAAATCATGTAAACAACAGCAAACTCAAAACAAGGTTTAAAATAAAACGGCGCATTAACCGTACAAGCGCTTGCATCACAGAAAACGTAGTGCAATACACAACTCCCCCCGGACGTACAGAGGAAACCAAAACGTTCAAAACAGGGATTTTGCGTTTCTTTCAAAGCCACTCAACAGTGTGAGATTGAAGGTTGCACCAGAAATAAACTATTAGACTATAATAGTAACTAAAGATAGATAGTACCTAGTTTTCCCAGTTTATCACTATAGCTACAGCTAATACATCACAAACACAGTGGCTTCACGTTAGCAAAGGAAAAGTTTTACTATTTCACAGTCAGAAATTCGCACCAGTCAACAGTGAGACAGAAAACAGTAACATAGGGCATATACAACAACACGCTACTCAGTGCATGACCCGGTTAAACATCGCTACTAAACAGTGACTGAACTTAATCAGACAAGATACAATACTTAAATACAACTGGCCCTTTTTTTGAATTCTTAAACATCTGCAAGCAACGGCCTTGTTAACATGAACTCATGAGGTCTCTACAGGAGGAGACGTTTAAATAAAAGGATCTGAGGAGGTTTTCAGGAGGGGTGACATGACATCTGTTATATACAGTTTCTTCGCTCTTTTTTTGTTGCTTAACTCTTTGTCTTGCAGTCCCAGAAGATGGGCATGGATTTCTTTTGCTCATGTTTTCCAGTGTTTTTAAGAAGCGTCAGAGGGACACACAGCAGCGGCCGTGGCATGCACACCTACACTGAGACAACACCAAACCCGTGCATATGAACCGCTCCACAGTTGAAGTGATATGCGTTATTTTGCTTTGATGGTTCGTATGCAAACAAACCAGTCCTTCCCCCTCCCGCCGTCAAACCATTAAAAAACACACAGAGTAAATAAAGGCAAAATTATCTAGCATTTACAAATTCTAGCAGGTGCCATAACACACAATATAACATTTGGTATTTTCAGGTTTAAACTCATTTTGACAGTCTAATTATTTGCATCCATTGAAAAACAGAAGAATACTTGCAATGACTCTGTTTTAATATACTATATATATATATATATATGTATATATATGTATATTTATATAAATTTATAGACTTCACTAATCTTTTTTTTCTCTCAAGCAAGATGCATACACAATAGGAGCTATAGGAGCAGGTGAGGCTCTATAGGAGCAGGTGATGTTCTATAGGAACAAATGAGGCTCTATAGGAGCAGGTGATGTTCTATAGGAACAGATGAGGCTCTATAGGAACAGGTGATGTTCTATAGGAGCACATGAGGCTCTATAGGAACAAATTAGGCTCTATAGGAGCAGGTGATGTTCTATGGGAACAGATGAGGCTCTATAGGAGCAGGTGATGTTTCCAGGGCTGGAAGGAAGGGTAACTGAGACAGGGTTGTGGGGCAGGAAGTGGTGATTTTAGCTTGTCTGCTCTTCGTCAGGTTTGTTCATGGCCTTCAGCGTGTCGAGGAGTGTCGTGGGGGGGACGATGTGAGTCGAACCTGCACAGGTGAGCACCAGTTTAAAGGCAAAGAGAAACATGTTAGATCTGTACAGACACCTACTAACTGCTGACGTGTTTTCAGCTGTCATATATATTCAAACACTTTCCAATTAAAAAAAAACAAAACAAACCTGTACACAAATCAAAATACATTTAAGATTTTAAGACAAGCAATTATGTTAAGGACAGATTTTTTGCAAATTATATTAAAAAGGCCATTTGAGCCACACATGTAAATACAAACTTGCTCTAAAGTTTACGTTCATAGCAAAGGAAAGTATTTGATTTTCAGATGTTCAGCTGAAGACACATTAACATCACATTATAAACATTACAGATCTGTCTGAAAACATTTGTGCCACAGGGCCACCAGTTACTGACCCTTCATGAGGTTTAAATCTGGTGACATCTGATTGTTGACACCCTGTGACACAAATGTTTTTCCTTCTACTTCCTGTTACTGCATGGATACCTGATTGTTAGCAAAGCTGCATGTTTCACTAAATGTGGTTTAAATAATTAAAGGGTGTTAAAATGATTATTGATTAAAACAGGCTAGTACAACCAACAGTGGTTTACTACAGAAAGAGGCAAAACAACCTCAAATCAGAACCTCACTGGAACCTCAGCTGAACCTCAGGTCCACTGAGGCAAACTACTCACAAACTTGCAGCTCTGCTAATCGCTGATACACAATGTGATTCACAGCTGGTAACTAGATGAACGCGTCTAAACAACCAGAATGGAAACAAGCCATATATTTGTTCAGTAATGGCTGGAATAGTCAGAGTGTTTAATGTTGCAGTATGAGTTAGGGTCGGCATACTGCACAGGGTGATCCGTTACAAACACAATAAACCAACAGAAAAAGGAGAAATTAAAGGGATATTGCTTTAGCAGTCTGACACTTGAGTAACACATTCTTCATAGAGTTAAGCAGTGATCATTCTAATGCAATGTCTGTTGTGTTTGTGAAGACTCTGTTTTACAGACACAAGCAAGATACTTTACTTCTCTTACATCAGTGTTAATGTTGCAGATTCTGTTGCCAAGAACATAATTTTTGTGTAATTTTTACACGTTACAGATAGTAATTCATGACACTATTGTTTGCACTGAAATGACAGCGCTGTAATGTAAAGTACAGCATAACTGTAACTGTTCTGTTTAACTTAGGTTATGTTTCTGTTGTGGACTTAAATTGCACTAATTGATTTTCATAATCTATAATAATTATTAATAACTAATGTTTACTTTGTTGTTTGTTTGTAGGAGGAAGCGATATTTGTGACAACATGAAGGTTCATGAAGTAGCATAACCAGGACCAGGACTAGTTAGTGTGAAGAGGTTAGTGTTCTGGGGTCGTGATAAAGCGTTAGTGCTAAAGCATATCTGAAGAACAGCTACATTTCAAGGACTGACGTCTGCGAGAGAATTACAGGGAAGAGCCAGACACTCTGGTCGGGGTCATTTTAACACATTCTTCGCAGAAAAGCCACTTGGTCATGTAGACGTGATGGGAGGTAGTTTGTGGAACTGGATTATAAACAAAAGAGACCAGAAATCAAATTATCCTGCATTGACATCCAACATTAAATCAATTATCTCTCCAAAAGGGGAAAAAAGGTTAATATGAGTGATTGCCTTGGATTGTTATTTGGAAAAAATCGGAATATGGTGAGACTTCAGGGTAGATTAAATCTGCTTAAAAATATGCAAGATATTTAAGAGGGCAAACGGACGTAGCCCTTCATCATCTGAAATCTGAGGCACCAGTGCATTAAACGGTGCATACTGGGAAAATGCAGTTTAATCCACCCAGCTGAGAAGATGCGAAGATCAACAAGGATGTGGCCGGACCACACCTGCATCGGCCACTCAAAAAAGGTCCCGCCCACCACAGTTCTGAACGGGGCAGTTAGCCAGCCAATCGTGTTTCTTTCCAAACTCATGAGTTAGATGGTGATTGGCTGATATCTGTGGAAGGTGGAGCCTGAGTGACATTTGCAGGTTGGTCGGACGCTCATCCCCGAGACGTGGTGGTACTGTAAAACGATTAAGTGGTAACAGGAGTAAGAAAAGAAATCCCTTGTGCTGTGAGGGTTCAGAAAGGGTTTCTTTGTTCGGCTGTTTTTACTTTGTCATAGTGTGATTTGTGTCTCCCTCCCCTCCCTGTTTCTCTCTCTCTCACTCGTCTGAGGGCTCGGGGTCCTCAAAGGACACCCTAGTGGATTCTCGGAAGTCGGGGTGTCGCAGGTCCATTAGAAATTTGGTTGGGGTGAGTGTTTGAGTAGAACCTGCAGAGGAACAGAGGTGGCTTCACGCTCATGAATCTCACACTCTTTCACCACCTTTCAAAAGACCATCTGCAGAACGTGATGCTCCGAGAGTTTCTGTAGAAATCATCGCAGAACTCTTGAGTGGGAGTTAGAGACAAACTCTCTTCAGTCAGCTGAGCTGTAAGTCAGTCATAACTTGCTATTGCTATCTTCTCCAAAACTGCCTACCATGCTTTTAATGCTTCAGGTTTGGCTGTTGTAGCCCTTAAAAGTGAGTGAAACAGATCTTAAGCATTACAGCTGACACACACACACACACACACACACAGAGGAAAACTTACGAACATAGACTTATCAACACAGCAGAGGCTGATGACTGTGATTTAAGAGTTAAAACAAGACAGCACACACACAAGACAAGAGCACAGGAAACATTATACAGGTAATAACGTACGTCACAAATCATCGACTGCATTAATCTGAGGCTTTAAAGGGTGGTTGCTTAGTAACTCTGGGATTTCTATAGAAACATAACGTTTGTTAACAGATTTGCTGCAGACTCACCAATGATAGCTTCCCATTTGCCATTGGCCTGCGTGACCTCATAGGCACAACGCATCTCGCTAAAGGACACGCCCCCGATGATGAAGACCATGATGCGGGGACCCGTGCGATACTCTCCAGGGGTCTTATTCTTGTGCCAGTGGCCGTATCGGGCACTATCATCAGAGAAACACATTAACAGACAAGACACATTGTTTACAATGTTTAATGTTTCATATAATGTTTGTTTGAAAGCAAAATAATGATGTGTGTGTGTGTGTGTGTGTGTGTACCTGACTGCAGAAGTGCTGAAGGAAGAGGAAGAGCGGGTTGAGATGTACGGATAGTGTTTAGTGTCCAGCTTATCATCAATAGCATCCTGCAAAATCCCAAACAAGCAAAGGTTACACATTAACACACACACACACAGTCTATAGGCTGGAGGCAATAGTGGCACAACAGTTCATGAATTTGGCCCAGTTTTTATGTCAATAATGCAATAGATCATCATTCACCTCTATAATATCTTTGATCAGTGGGGTCCATCGAGAGAGTTGGTATGTCTGTTCGCTCACTCGCTCCTTACGGTCCAGTTTCTTACCCCTGCGGAGAGTCGACTGCAGAACAGCACAACAGAGTTTAGTTTTAAAATCTCTATTAAAACTCATAGCTGGGAAGAGCTGGATGTGTGTAAAATAACTTTGTGTCTGTGTTGTTTAAGTCTTAAAGAACAGGAGGATGTGACGTACATCAGTGATGATGGGGACGCCCAGGTGGGCCATGTTGCTGATGATCTCGCTGTCTTCTGGAGGAATCTGAGCATGTTGGATCAGCTTGTTGAGATTCTCCTCCGTGATCCCTGTTTTCCACATACACACGTTATAAAGCGTCGGATCAGGGTGTGAGAGTTAACATGGCTGCCACACGTGACGACAGAGCGGCTCCTCTTACCGTTCTTGAGGAAAATGTAGAGCAGGATGATGCGGATCTTGTCGTAGGTGGTGACGTTGGCGTCCAGCAGGATGGGCACGATTGCCCTCATGGGGTCTTTGATCTTTTCTCCCTCAGCGTCGGTTCCCATAGCGAGATCCTGATGGATGGACGGACGGAAGTCACACACAGTTAGTAAATGATATCTGGCACACCGTGGTGCACAAACCTTCACCACACAATAATCTGCATTAGACACAGCTAACATTTGTGTTTCTCCTCCAGCATCTGCTGTGGTCTGTACCTGCTCCACACGGCACAGTTTGTCCACGGTTCCCTGATAGTGCTTCATGCAGTCCTCAGCCAGCTGCAGGTGAGTCGAGTACTGAAACACACACCACAGTAAATACACACCAACAGCTGGAGCTCCTGAGAGGATTCTCCTGTTAGATTCATGAACGTCTTTTGTGGCTCGTTCACCTTGCTGAGCTCCTTCTGGTATTGTGGCATCTTCTTGAGCATTTGAGACAGATCCCTCATGGTGGTCTGAAGATGCAAACACACAACTGCAGTTTAATTTTAAAACTGCACTAAGATACAGAGGTGTGTGTGTGCTTGTGTGTGTGTGTGTG
>JBAJNP010008834.1:0-19382 GCA_036877545.1 Yasuhikotakia modesta
TGTTCCAAGTCCAGATCCCTATGCTGCCCCACCAGCTGGAGTGTCACAAATCTATACTCCACGCGCAGATCTTGTAAGTTTTGTGATGCAGGAGACACTTGTGAAAATACAGCAATTCTTGAATGATTCTGTGATTCTTTGGAGGTTTAGTTTAACAAAGTCATCAGATCTTGAGATGTTGTGTCATTGGTTTAGTGTGTAATCAGTGATGTCTGTGTGTTTACAGATAAATGGAGCTGTTGCCGATCTCCACAACTGCAGAATCAGTCTGAACAGTGAAGCAACACATAACAATAATTGTAAATAATGTTGTAAATACTGTAAATATAATGGCATATCTTTATGTCTAAATATTTTCTAAGCTTCTTTCTTTCTGAAAATGATTTATTCTGGGGTTCAGAATTGCTCCTGTAAACAATATAAATACAGATGCAGTTAAATAAGACATAAGTGTTAAAAAAATGGCAGGACAGACAGATCACATCTGGGTCGATACAAATGGAGTTTGATGACTGTGCCTGAAAACTGGCACAGAATATTGGCAAGCAATTTATGAAGCGCCCATTTTTATCAGGATATTAACAAAGCCACTCTCCACTTCATTAATACCATCAAATTCATCAACATGAAAACTAATTTTTGTCTGCTTATCTGTGGTTTAAATGCGGTCGCTCTTATTGGCTGCTGGGAGTAGCGAGGTTGCCAGCGTCTCTGAAACTTAGTGCGAAGGAAATTCTTTGTATATGTCTCTCTCAGCAGGACCTGAATGAAGACAGATGAGGAAAAAACACTTCCTTTGTGGACCAGAATATGTCAGTTTTGTATAATGTAGAGTTTTGGGGAATATTAGGGATGCACAAATCAACTATAAAAAGTTTACTAGCAATGGATAAACTATTTCTAACATCTAGTTTGGAACAGTGTGATCATTATCTGTTTACAATCTCTGGCTACAACTACATAATCAGCATTTTTACCAAACAGGTTTCCCCAAACACTCTTCCTGATCCCCATTGGTTGAACAGAAAATACAGGCCTCAAACTCACGCTATTGTTATTGACCTACTGATTTCTTACGATGGTACACAGTATTGCAAGAACTCAACGGCAAGGGTTATTTGGTTTTTAAACAGCTTTATTTACAGTTCATACATACCAAGTTTGCAACCAAACAGTCAAAATAAATTTCAACATGCTCCAACATACAGTATTCATGTGATAGGACGTTAAGAGTATCTTTACAGCCGATTCCCTGAAGTCAATGAAACGCTAAAATCCAGAGCCTTGTCCAACATCAGAGCCCATGGTCTTATACATCTTCTATATCAACATACAGTCAAGATGAGCCGAGCAGAAGATCATTATAGGCGGTTCCTCTAGGTCCCATCTTTATTCATTCATATACTGCGGCTCCATAAATTGTCCATTTCCGTGAAAATTCCGAAGGCTAAAAAAATAAGATTTCTTTTTACTATTATATTCACTACAGAGGTTTCATCTTGTTTAAAAAAAAAAAGAAAGAAAGAAAGAGAACAAGAAGATAAAGATGTCGTCTTTGGACAAATTCCACATTTTCCAAGCTAGACTACCAGCTTTCTCACAGCATTAAAAAAACAAGGTCAGGAAAAAAGAACCAGAGTCTGATCCTTGGGTTTTTCGTTACGAACGTCATTCAAACGAAATGCATGATCGTCTCGAAGTCCTTGTTCACGTCAGTGTCCATTAGAGGCAAAATAAAGAGGAAACTGTTCTCCTCAATCCAAATGGTTTTGTCATGAACGACAATTCAGTTTTAGTAGATGACTTCATACACAGTAGCCTTCTTATCTCCTGAGCCAGTGACAATGAACTGATCGTCAGGGGAGATGTCGCAGCTCAGGACGGAGGACGATTCCTTTGACTAGAGGCAGAAACACAAGTTTTATGTTAGTTATAGGCATTATGTTCCAGTGTTGCTCCTGGATCAGTATTTGCCTCTGCATTCTGGATAAAATTCGCCTGGATAAAATAGTCTGACTCAAGATTAGCCCCGTTTGAGATACTCTGACCGTACTCTGATAGGGTCTATAGACAACAAGGTATCTGATGGTTTTAGGGGCATAATTTATAATAATTCACTCAACACCACTATCTAACCCAACACACAAACCTGGAATATGCTTGATCCGTAAGGAGTTCGCCAAGCGTTCAGTAGATTATCTTTGCCTGTGCTTACGAACCATTTACCTGTAATATAGAGATCAAGAGACATATTTTTCCATGTTATATTTATGCATATTTATATACATGTATATTTAAATAATACTATTAAAAAGGCCACAGTACCGCAGTAGGCAAACTTAAGCGAGAGGACGCAGCTCTCGTGAAGATGCAGCTGGTATTTGTCTGGTTTGGAGACATGAAGAACTTCAACGTTGCTGCTCTCCATCCCCACTGCAAGCCACTCTCCCGTAGGACAGTATCCCAGGGAGAAGATCTGCACACAAATAAACATGAAATATTAACACATTGTTTCATACTGCAAATAGAGGCCAAATACCCGCCCATAAACCTTAACAGTGCATGACCGCCTGTTGTGGCATGTTTTCAGATCCTTGATCGAACTATCTACATCTAAGGTTTGTTGTGTGCAGTCAGAGATGCTTGGTACTTTGTACCAAGTACTGTGGTAATGCACAGCTATTACAGTTACTAGCCCCTTCCTGTTAGCTTGAACAAATCTGACCGTTCCCATCCAAAATTTCTTGTAAACAAAACACTTTCATTGACAGAATTGCCTCCCGCTAGGCGTTTTTGTTTTTCGTCTTGGTTTCCATATTTCATCTCATTCTCCTTTATCTCTAGAGATGTTGATTCCTGACAATCCCAGGAGACTTTGCAGTTTTCAAACCCCCCTTGCATGAACATGCAAGTTGCTTAGAATAAACGCATCTGCCAAAAGCATGAAAGTGATGTTGAATGTTGATGCCACGTTTATTCTCACCCATTCTGATGCTCTCACATTGAGTTAATGTCATACGATTGGCTGGTTTTAAGCAGGTACATCCAGTGGCAAACACTGGTATTTTTTAGGTGCTGTACCTGTGAAGTGAAGTCATGCTGCTGGAGCTGTCGGCCCTCTCTCAGGTCCCAGCAGCGTACAGTGTTGTCCAGACCTCCCGTCCACAGTTTGGTCCCATCGTTGGAGATGTCGATACAACTGGCTCCATCTGTGTGACCCTGGAACTGCCTGTGAGTGAAGATGCAAGAACATTACATCATTGTAAGATCTGGACATTCAGCACGTTTAAAGAACATTCCACTAACATTTGTGTTTAGATACCTGACTAGCGTTTGGTTGTGCAGATCCCAGACCACGATGTTTCCATCACTACAGCAGGAGAAACAGACCTTGTTGTCGGGGCTGATAGCCAAAGCGTAGCAGGCCGGAGCTGATGAGGTTAATTCGGCCTTGATGCGTGGAGTGGGCGTGGCCAAGTCCCAGATTGACAGTGTGCTAGCCTCGCCCCCAACTATCAAGGTTCGCCCATCAGGGAGGAGCTTACAAGAACGAATGTAGTTGTCTCTATTCTGCTTGGACAAAACGATCAAGACCAGTTAGTCCAACAAAAGTACAACTGCAAAATCCAGCTACAAAGAGAGTTTAACTCTCACCAAACAGTCCAGCTGGGCCATCGGACTCTTGCTGCCCGGTTGGCTGATGTCCCACACTTTGACGCAGCCTTTTCCTCCAGTGTAGACGTGACGGGTGGAGGTGCTGATGGTGACCGCGCACACCACCTCTCCGTGACTGAGGGTGTGGATCTGACGGGCATGTCGGGGGATCCCGGGGCCAAGGAGGGCGTCAGGAGGGAAGGGCACCGGCTGCATTTGACCATCTGCACTCACATGGAACGAGTAAGCACTGCAGGAGAGAGAAAGAAGGTCAATGATGCACAATGACATGACATAAGATTAGCAGAGCCATTATAGATTTTGTTATTATAGTCACGACAGCTATTGCTGATGCATAATTTGTCACTTTGTTCGACTGCTGTTCGTCTCTACAGAAATATTTGCAGCATTTCTACAGCAGAGACAAAGTGCTGGGCTGTGCGTGTTAGTTTTGGCAGTCAAAGCAAAAGGATTCAAAACAAATACCAGGCAAAAAACAAGCAGGATAAAGCGTGACAGACGCTAGCGCCGGGATACTTACGGTTTTCCAGACGCTGCAGCCTGCAGGCTAGCAGGTAACCCCGGTACTCTCATGTGGGGGTGAGGAGACTCATAGCCCACCTTGGAAAGGAAGAATATGGTTTAGACAAACCCTGAAGAGTTTAATATATACATTATTGAGACGCACAGTTAGCGTTTAATCGCCATGTTTTGTTTTCTCCTCACCACGGGTGAACGTCCATATCCAGCTGCGGCAGCCGCAGCAGCAGCTGCAGCCGCAGCCGCGGCCGATCCATTCATCTGAGGAGAGACGAGATGGAGACCCGCGGCGTATCCCGCGGCTCCCGCCAGCTCCCCGTTAACCCCCGGAGGAGGCAGTCCGAATGCACCCGGGGGGTACGCACCCTGCACCGCTAACGGATTCCTCAAACCTAATGCTAACGAAACCAGAAATGGCGACAGAAAATGATCAGAAAACGTAGTTGCAATACAAGAACCAAGAGCAATAAAGAAACTTCTTATCTTTCTTGCCTGTATTTGTGTAAACAATTGTTGCAAATTTGGCCTTTAGCGATTATTACCGCCTTAGCATGAATCGCTTACAAGCTGTGATATGATTAAATGTAATTAATTGCTCTGAAAACGATACAGAAAATTGGATTGGATTTGTTTAGAATCCCACAGTTAATAATATTAAAATGAACTGAAGAACGATGTAACAATCGTATTGAAAGTGCTTCCAAAAGAACAAACTCAGCAAGATGGTACAATTACACAAGACCAAGGCTGAGACAACGTACTTGTACATGCCAGAAAAGCAGCATACAAATGTTCATAAAAGTTTACTGTTGCATAATGTTTTACTTTAAAAACTATTTTTAAAACTGAGGCAATGTGTGATTCGGCACAACATTTATTAGACTGTAAACTAGTATTAAGCAGTGAACTAGTGTGAAGCGCTAAACTAGTTTAGCAGCCTCACTAAACAAACAGGAAGACCACTACTGCCCTCTGCTGGCTGAGTAAACAGGAGCCCCTTTTAATAAAGACATTCTATCCTGGTTGTACTAAACCCTCTGCAATTCTGCCTTTAAACACTTTGACTTTTGGGATTATGGGAATTTACCAAGGGGATCAACGCCTGGTTTCCCAGGAACAGGGCGAAACTGAGGAGGGACGCTGGGGCCGGAGGTGGACGACTCCTGCGACATGGGCGTGCCGGGCTTCATCCCCGGAGTGCTGGACTTCTCCCTCTGAAAGGTTAGGACATTAAATACATTTGCACACATTAATTATTCAGGGAAGGTATGCAGTCAATGAAAACCGAGAAAATGCAGAAAAAGATGCTGCAGTTGCGAAACGCAAGCTGACACCGTCTGCGTTTGTGCTTTTTAAGTGACTGACAGCAAAAAAGCAAGAGGGCGGATGCGTTTTACTGCAGAACAGTGTGTGTGTGTGTGCAGACAAGCTACTCTGCAGCAGGAGGAGAAACTGTACTGCCCTTCAGAAGCATGCATGTGCGTTTCAGTGAGTGGGAGGAGGGGTGCAGAACTAGTTTGCTAAATGAGATGCATTCGCATCACATCCAACATGCATGTTTGTGTGTGTGCGCACGTACCGGCGGAGGCTCCTTGCCGCGCGAGGGGGAGGCGGCACTGCTGGAGGAAGCCAGCGAGGTCGGGCTGGCCTGAGGCAGGGGCTCCTTACGGGAAGGGGGGAGTTTATCTAATCCATTCTCTCTGGAGGAATAAGACTGCACGCTCCGTGGAGAAGAAGGATCCTGAGGGTACAAAATACACACAACAGGACGGATTAATTAGGAGAGAACACAACGCTACGACGGCTAGCCTTGTTTTTGGTTTGTTCGTAAAACAAACTGACCTCATCAACAACCAAATTATCGTCGCTTTTCTCTGCGTCGCTGCCCTGGAAAAAGACTCGAGAGGTAAAAGACATCCCTACGTGTGCTTACAGGGATAATTTACAATTCACTTCCCATTTACCATTCCCAATTTGTATGACTTGCCCCAAAGACAAAGATTAATGTCTAGTTTTGAAGAACGTTCTGGGCTGCTTGAATGACAACATGAATGAGGTTTGGGCTGTCAAGCTTAAAATAAAAAACTTTTCCTTGAAATCAAACATTTCATGTGGAAGATTATCGAAATGCCTAAAAACTGATATAGAGAAAAAGTTTTGCAGAAACAAGCGCTTACATAGTCTGTCATAAACTCCTTCTCATCAGCTTTTCTTTTTTTTCCATTACTGAGGTAGTCTGAAGGCCTGCCTTTGTCTCCATTTGAGAGGGAACTCTGGGAGAGGGAGAAGAAAGTAGATATGAGAAAATGAGAGTGGAAGAGGGTAAAAGCGAGAACAACAGAGTGAGAGACAGAGAGGATGTGTGTGTGTGAGCGAGAGAGAGACAGAGAGAGAGATAATGATGTAGGAGACGAGGGATAAATCAAATCAGACCCATAACTGCTGGACCCACAGGCAATAGAGATGGCTAATGCAAGAGAGAGACAGAGAGAGAGATAGAGAGTGTGTGTGTGTGAGACAGAGAGAGAGCGAGAGAGAGAGATTGACAAATACTCACTGGTCCAGGTTCACGGTCTGAGAGGATCATGGGCAGGGCGGGTAAACGTCCCCGTGGCCAGTCAAAACAAACCAAAAAACAAACAATGTGACTATGACAGTAGGACAAAAATCTCCCCCAGCAGTCAAAGCGACCCTTTAAATTAAACCACCAACTAAACAGTACACAGCACACAGCACACAGAGTTCCCACCCTTTGATGTTGCAAGAAAACACAAGACATTCATAGAGACTTGTTTTAATACACCTAAACAGCTTGTATTTTTAGTGTGATTTTAAATATTGTACCTCTGTGGTGTTCAGCTGCGGCGGCCGCCGCCACGGCCTCCAAATGCGCTCGCTCGTCTTTAGAGGCCAGCTGGGCCCCCAGGGCGCCGGAAAGGGCCAGCAGCCCAGAACCACCCCCCAGAGCCAGACCTGGGTGAGGCAGGCCGGAGGGGTGAGGAGCCATGGGCAGGCCTTGAGCAGCATGCTGGGAAAGATGTTGGGCTTGCAGCTGTTGCTAGAGTGAAGGAGAGGAAGAGGAGGATGGATGTGGTGGGCGGGGTCACAGAGAAGAAAAAAGATGAAGGGAGAGAAAGATAAAAGAGAGACACAGATTGAAGTGAATTGAGGAAACAGATAGCCAGAGGAAATGAAAAGACCATGGGGAAGAAAGAGAGAGAAAGAGAGAGACAACACACAACACAGTTAAGACTTGGATCTGCATCACAGCCCAGAAAGGCTGTTACAAAGGGAATGCATTCATGACCCGTTCCCAGAGTTCTGCGAGCGAGAGAGCCCCTCATACGGTTCTAAAGCCTGGGTTTGAGAACAGCGCTGCACCATTTACTAATGAGCAAAACTCCAAAACAAAAAACAAATGGACAGCGACACAACTGAAGCTGATGTATTGGTCACCGGCTTGACCAATGATCAATGAGAGAAAAGATGACTTTTTCCAAACAATCACTGAGTAAAAACTGAACTCATCAAACTTTCTGTTTGTCTGTCTTTGCATCAGATAATTTTTCAGCTACTTTGGGCAACTGTTGATGATGCAACGGATTATGCAAATAAGCAGTGGCATGAGAGCCAATTGGAGTACAGACAGTAAATCCATGTAATCTGTGGCTGGAATGCATAAAATTAACAAGGCATTAATAAGGATGCATAATAGCATCAATTTGCACAGTGACTTGGCAACGTTTAGCAATTAAATTGTCAGTTTAAATGTTAAACTAGCTAGTCCTGCTGCTCAAACCTGACGTGTCACACCTAGTAAGGATAAGGTGCATTTTTTATGTCATTTCAGGTTTACAGTACAGACTTTTTGTCCAATAAGATTGCACTGAGGGTGGACTCAGTCAGTGCAATGCAGTAAATAGCAACAGAAACCTGTATGCAGTTACCTGCTACGGTTCGGTGTCTAAGATATACTATAAACAAACCTTCTCTTGTATTCCGCAAAACTTCTAAAACAAACATCAAAAACAAAAAAATAATGAAAACTCAAGAGTAAAGTGTTAAATAAAAAGGATGAAAAGATGGAAGTACACACTGTTGGAGGCAGAGGGGGGAGTCCACGTACCCCTATCGACGCATTCAACTCCCCCATAGTCACCTGTTTGGCGCGCTCCATGGCCTGGACCACCTGCTGCTGGTGCTGTGGATGGAGGAAAAATGGCCGTCAATAATAAACAAACAACGACCAACAAAACAAGGCAGATGGCCACCCTAGTGTGTCTTTGTGTTGTGTATGATTTCCATTCATGGTTTAGTGTTTCTGTTTTTGTACATTAGCCACACACACACACACACACTTATAAGAATACACACATGTAAAACATGAAGAGGAAGTTGTTTTTTATCAGTCAGGAAAAGCTATGGGCAAACTGTAAGCGTTTATGTGGAAGTGGGTTTACAAGAATAACAATAAGCTTCCCAGAGGCATCCAAATGAGAAACTATGCAAGAACGCAAGGAAGTTTGAGAGGAAGTAAAAAATGTGTGTGTGTATGAGAGTGAGAGAGTGAGAAAGAGAGATTAAAACACAGTGATACCACGTGTAGGCACAAGTGAGAGAATTACATCCGTCACAAAATGTCTGAGCAACATGGCATGTGTGAGTCTCTTGATGTGTCACTGTGGCACTAAGTGTGTGTGTGTGTGTATGTTGGTCTCATCTCACCTCCTGTGACAGGAATGGAATGAGCTGGGCACAAATCACGTTCAGTCGTTTGGCGATCTCCGTCTGCAGAGATGTGGAGGGAGAATGAGGGACATGAAAGCCATCGAGATAAAAATTACATGACTACAGTTTATACAATGAATTGAAAGAGACAGAAACTAAATTCATGTTCATCTATGTTACAGGCTACTCTCACTTAACCAGACTTTTAACCACCACCAAAGTCTAATCCACATTTCAGGGCAGAAGGGATGCGACCATCCACAGCATTACGATATTTAAATAACCAATTTTTTAAATCCTTAAGAATATTCACTTTTACTTGTAACTACCGTGAAACAGGTGACCTTTTAACCTGTTTTTTAAAACATACAGTTCTGCCATTTGATCATCGTCATGCAACTGTTTAAAATGCACCTCCCAAAACCTCCCAAACCTGCTAGTAAAGCTAGCACAAACAAAGCTAGTAAATATTTCAACCCTCCACATCTGGCTCATGCTAATTGTTAAGCAGCTAAGAGAGGGGGTGTCTAAAATATTCATGCCCAGCATCTGCTGCTCCGGTCCAGCCGAGAGGAGTCTCGCCTCCCCCTGTGAGCTCCTTCCCTGGAGGTCAGTGGTACTGCCCCATTGAGCTCATCTGCTGTCTCTGGAGTCAGCAGGGTGCCAAACCCAACTTTAGGACTATTGCAAGTATTTACCAGTTACCCAAACAAGAGTTCCTCTACACAATGACGTGCACGTTAATTGTATGCATGAAAACATGCCGACAGCTGTTTATTTTGCCGACAGGTATGGACTAATGGTGGTTTGTCCGCATACATGGTTGCAAGCCACAAAATTTCCCATAAGTGAATTACTGACTGTGTGAACAACACCCACCGCCACCAACCAACCCTCCGGAGAAGAGAAAAAAAAAAACCCTCCCTATTCCCACCCCCCCTTCGTATCCATCCATCACAGCCCTCCCCAGGGAAACACAATGATTTCTTGTTAGGGAACGGCAACTACAAAATGACATCTTCAGAGGAGAGAGTGGGGGAGGCTGGGAAAACGGGAGGGTGAGAAGGAGAGAGAGGATGAAAAAGGCACAGTTAAGAAAATTACAAAGTGATGGGAGATGCAGAAGGAGAGGGTCTGCGGAGGGTGGGGGGGTTTTACATTAGAAGAGGAGAATTGGTGGAGCATGTCAAAAAAGAAGCGCAATTGAAACAGAGGGAGAGAACAGACGCTCCGAGAGCACTGACCTAATTTACACTGACCTGACATCTGAGAGAGAGAGAGAGAGACAGAGAGAGAGAGAGAGACAGAGAGAGAGACAGAGACAGAGACAGAGAGAGAGAGAGAGAGAGAGAGAGAGAGAGAACACAATTTACGAGGAAGGAGAGCGAGAAATCACAGCTAGCTACTTTTAGACGACCCATGTGTGTGTGTGTGTTTGTGTGCACGCAACAGACCCAATGTTTGTTGATCTAATTAGTTTGTTTGCAGATTAATTTTAAAACAAGTGCCACAGGCCAGACCTACGAAGACATGACGCTACTGCATGCCCCCCTCAAAAAAACATTACAAAGATCCCGGCATAATTACATTTTAATTATGAGCCAACAAAACTTCTCTCCATAAAAGATCTCCATAAAACTAAACAACACAAAAAAACTAAACCTCTTCACCACAAATGATAACTATACTAACTTTCCTGTTAATACTAATGCAAATTACTCAAGATTGTGTCTTAATCACCAAAAGATAATGGACCAATCCACACTCAATATTACAATAAAGATGCGGGGGCTGGAGTTATTCATTAAAATACAAATAGATTTGAAATATTACATTATTATAACAGGCGACGGACAAAGAGAGATTGGTGAGGTCGGCAGAAAATAGCAGTTTTTTAAAAAGCTAAAAAAAGTTCATGTTTTTTAAATGTAACTGCGGGCAAACAAAGATCTTACCTGTTTGTGCATTTCAATGTTGAGGCCGTAGGACATTTCGTAGTACTGAAAAGAAAGCAGTCATTAAACACATAGTTAGTCACTGTTTAATGCATCAGGTAGGACACAGCACAGAAGTCGGCCATTTTTAATGGTTAATTAGTCACATTATTTCAGTTATTAGCTCGGAAGAAGTCGCAAAGCACATTACAAAACACAGAGCTTGTCACAAATGACTCTTTAGTGCTGATAAAAGCCGGTTTGTGCAGCTGAGTCAGCACATGATGGGCTGGATCAAATTTAACAGCATCTTAAATTAAGAACCTAAAGAAACATTTTTATTTGACTTTTATTGCGATGCTTTATCCTTTTAAAGTTTGAAAGCCCCTGGCTGCTGCAAACTGTTGCTGTATGGAAAAAGCTGCATAATTAAATCTATTATTAAATGCATGATATCAAATCAACAGATTGTGTTTCACATAAAAAAAAACAGCAAAGAGATTTAAAACAACATGGTGGAAAAAAGCATGTACGAATTTGGTCGGATTGCACGTTAAATAAAAAAAAACATTTTGTACAGAAAGAATGAAGCAAAAAATGGAAGGCAGATAAAAAGGGCAAAAGAGAGAAAGAGCAAGAGACGGAGGAATAAAAAGAGTCTGGCAATAAAGGAACTTATCCTGACAGCTGCCTGTTGTATTCACCAGCTCTGCCAAGAGCCCACGGTGTTGCTAGGCGACCTACGCTAAAAAAAAAAAAAGAGCCAAGAAGAAAAAAAATTGGAGAGAACGGACAGAGGAAAAGGGTTAAGCCGCCTGCCAAGAGCAAAAGGCATGCCAGGCACACATAGCTGCCATTTCTGTGGGCACGAGGGCACATGGCACAGACTCATAGAATCGTCTTCCACGGGCGAGCCGCGTTTGAAGAAGTTCTGACTGAAGGGTAAAGGAAGATGTCTGATGTTGGGAAGTGTATAGCATCTGATGCAAAACAAAGTGTCTTACCATGACATAATGTCTCTGTATTTCTGTCTTCTCTGTGGCCAGCTTTTCACACTCCAACTTTAGACTGCGAGAGAGAAAGAGAGAGAGAAACAGAGTGAGAGAGTTGTTTGGATTGCTGAAAAGAGATTTTGTTGGACTGCTGCGAGACACGCTGTATCGGGTTTTATTTGTGTCGAGCCAATTTGAATAAATATAAAACTGTTTCCTCAGAGGACCGGTTTATACAATTTGTGGTGAATAATTTGAAATATATTTTTGACAGTTTTATTAGGACAAGCTTTGTTTGGGGGACCAGATTACCCCGATGGAAACTCAGAGGGGCAAACAGGTAATTATGAATATTAGAAGGCAAATATTATGAATGAATTTGCAAACTTGGACCAAGACTGCTCACATCTGTAGGAAGCTAACATAAATAGTAAACATGAGTGCTGGGCCAGTGGTGAGCATTCACAAGAATAAAACCAATTTCCGTATCTTTTCTCAATTTCCAAAGTTTTTTTTATTATAGATTTTTTTTATTTAAAAAGCAACCGATTCATGTCCTTGTCTTATGCTGGTTCTCTTCACATCCTGATAACAAAAAATAAAATCTCTCTTCAGTAAAAGATTTGTTTAATTATTGCATTCAGTGCAAATGCCACAATAGTTACACAGGTAAGGACATCCTATGGAAGAAAGAAAGAAAGGACAAAAAAGACAAGAAAATACAGACAAGACAAGACAGAAAGACAGACAAGAAAAGACAGAAAGACAAGACAAAACAAAGAAAGAAGACAGAAAAGAAATAAAGAGAAATCCAAGACTGTGTCTATTTCTTAGTACTTTAAACCTCTGGCACACACACACACACACACACACACACACACACACACACACACACACACACACACACACACACTGGTGACTGTATTTCAGTCTTCAGACACACTGTTTGCAGGCGTCAGATTTATGCGCGCTTGCGGGAGGGTCCGGGAAAATTAGAATATGATTAATACCGCAACATTACCGCCCGCAACAGGTAATAACGGCGCATCCGCTCTCCTTCACTGACTGCGCACAAGCGTCTATAATTGACTCATTTATCACCGCGAGTGAGGAAGACCGGGGAAAAAAGATGACGGGCGGGTGCTGGAGGTTGCGGGAAGTGAGAGAGGGAGCCGGGGAGGATTAAATTCATCCCCCCGCTTGAATTTATTGCGCTGGAATTGCCTCCCTGCAAAAGTCGCCGCCATCGCTGGATTTCCGAGAACTGACAAATCTATCGGCGCGGTTTTTTTGCTGAGACCGTCGGCGCTTATTTATTTCCCCTCCCGCCTGAACGACTTGGCCTCAGTTACGCGATGCGGCGAAAACGTCGCTCCCCTGTGCAAAATCCTAGAGAACTGTGAAGAAAATAGCACGACGGTGGATAGATAAAGATGGTCGGATAAAGATGCATTGACTTGCACGTACATGGTTACCGCGCTAAGGCGGATCGTTCATATTGCCGCGCGGGAAGTTCAGTGTGGCGCGGGAAAGCGGCGGCGGATTTACAGGTAAATCAGGGCTAATGTGGAATTAAGCTTTCAAAGGTCAAGATCTGTTAAAAGCAAACACGCCACCTGTGATGTGCAATAAACAGCAGCCTCTGGGTCCAAACAAACAACGATTAATGTTAGTACCACAAAAATGTACCATCGTACCCATAGCTACCGTGTGGGGACTTATCAGCCAACACTGTCATCAAGAAATAACAGCGATAAAACTCCTGAAAGCTTCTTGCATTCATGTATTACAATAATCTACTAAACTTGGTGTTAGTAGATTGGAATACATGTTGAACCTGTAGTATTAAACGTGTGCTATAGGCATCAATAATACCTGAGATAGTGAGGGACTGGACTAATTCATTTCACAAGCAGCACTTAACATTTTCCTTAAAAACAACTATGATTTCACAGTGGCAATGGTGAATAGACCTGTACCATGATATGTACCCACACTAAGTGTGAAAAAAATACAGGTTAACTAGTTTAATTGTTGTTAATTTAATGGAAACTGTATGTACCATGAACATCTTGGCAGGGGACACTGTAAATATGACTGTATAACACACGTTTCCTGAATTACACATCATGGTGTTTGTGTGACACATCGGTGGCTAGAACAACAAGAAAAAAATAAAGGTTTAAAGAAAGAATGGGGGGAAATGCATCTTTCTCTTCCTGACAGACTATCATCAGGAAGGGCAATGAAAAAAAAAATCAGCATTTCTGTCAGCGAACGTCACTACGTCGATATGTACACACGCTAACTGCGCTTTTAATCATCTCGCAAAACACAACGCTGAGTGAATTCATAACAACGTCTCAAAGTGAGGAGTTTGAATGAAAAATTCAACGGCCAAAGCAAATATTCCGTCTGACGCCGAGGAGCATCAGTCCAATTAGAGGAAGTGAGGGCTCTTCCTCACAGATCTCGTCTTCATTTGCCATGTCTGCGCCTCATTAGTGAAAGCCCTTGTGTCTTCTGTGTTCTCTTAGTGGTTTTTCATCTCTCTGCTTAAAGCGTACACACACACACACACACTGATTACTTAGTGAAATAGTCCAGTTCAGAGCTAAATTAAACCCCATTACTGCCCGAGAAAGGATTGATGAAGATTTTGCCTTTACGGCAAATTTGCATTTGTGGCACTGGCTCCATTCAGAATGAAAAACTGCATACTGCATTCTACTTACTGCACAGTATACATTGCGTACAGCAATATACAGCAGTATATTTTTAAAAATGTAAGCGATATGCAACAATAAGGTCTGTCATGTGACCTTGTTATTTTGCATGTTTATCTTAGCGATGCTAATTATTTCAGTAACAAGTACTTAGTTTGCGGTTTAATCATCGGTAATCTTTAGTGATCCTACATCCTATCAAGGGTCAACTATCAAGGCTCAAGTCAAAGCTACAGTTAACTGAACATGCCGTGTACGATATCTACGTCAAGTCAAAGTGACATTTCTTGGCTAATCTAACCTGAATTACTGTCATATAATAAATCATTATTATAATGAAAATTGGGGGAAGAAAAGAACATTGTAACCCAAAAAATTCAGCTTTAATTCAACTGGAAAAACATCATAACTTAGACAGCTAGATCATTCATCAACCAGAAAATGGAAGGTCAAGTAGAGCGCATTGCATTGTGGGATACGATATTCAAAGCAGCATTCATTACACAGTGTGTACTCTATACTTTGGTATACTACTACTTCCAACAGGGCCACATATTTTATTCTCCACAAAGTATGCAAAAGATAGTGTAAACTGGGTTATTCCACATGGTGCAAACAGTCTAATCATCCATGCGCACACACTCACTCCTGATGGAAAATTCTGCCGGTCACACATCGACATTAAAGCGCAATTACGAACCGAACCACCAACCGCAAACATATGCACTTAAATACACACAAGCTTGACGGGGGAATGCCCGGCCACACACATACAGAGACATGCATCCGCCACAGAAGACATAAGCCACAAACCCTAGACTTCATCATAAAGATGCCTAAAAGCTAGCTATGTGTGGGCGCTAAAAAGATATCTTGGGCACCCGTGCAGTTGTTTGTGTGCGGGTGGTGGAGGGCTGGCTGGCTGAGCCATTGAAAAGCCAGAGGACATTTGCAAGGCACGTGAGCTTGTGTGTGAGCCTGTGGAACCACTTGGAGAGGGCTGGGCAAAACAAAAACTACTGTAATGAGAACCTCCGGTCTAAAGCCCTTGTGTTTGTTGATTAGAGGCCTTTCCACAGAAAACCCCAAACCTAAACATGCGCTGGCAAACACACACACACACGAGACACGAACAAGACATGTGGCACCGTGAGCAAGTTGACATACTAACACCACACGAGGAACATTTCTTTGTCACACAGTTCCTTCTCAGTTCAAATTTCCTGGTGGACCTTACCGTAACTTGACCCGGGCCTAAGAGTGTTTCTCACATAGCACCGCAGCTACACACACCCAAACACACCTCTCCCCGTCTCATCTCACCAAATCTCCTTCCTATCCTTTAATCCAACACCAATCAGGCTCCAGACACAAATTACGAGAACTAAAATTAAAATCTAAGCCACACCATGTATAGCTAAAAGCTGTCTGTGCCTGTCTGGTATGAAAGCCACATTCTACCTGGAGTGTGACCGGCTCTGTGGCAGGAACATGTTTATGGTGAATGCCGTGTTATGGTGAATGTGAAGTCCACTAGAAGACACAATAGTAATGTGCTTCTCTGATGTAATATTGGAAATCTTAAGTCACCTTTGCTTTGTGTTGCTGTATGCAGGGCCACACAAAGCAGCACTGAGGGAAGTTTCAACTTCAGCTTGCAAGAAACTTAAAAATCAAGCTGTAGAATCACTTATGGATTTGAGATCACAGAAGGTTTGCATACACAGGAATGATTATGAATATGAGTGAGTGCTTAAGTAAAACATCATTTAGCATTTAAACTGAAGTACAACCTGAACAGGATAAGACAACATTGACTTAATAATGTCACGGTACTGTTGGATACCAAATTGCGGTTACACATTGTCTTATAAAATGCACATTCAGTTTGACAAATCTCGAGTTAACTTTATATTTAGGTTGAAATGCTGTAACAGTATTGACTGCACATTCAACAAATGAAATCAAGAAATGACCTCTTTACTCTTTTGAAAACAAGTGTACAGGTGGCCCTCTGCATCAGGTTTGAGTCAGATTTTCTGATCTTCATGCATCTTTATTCAGTCAACCACAAAAACCAAGAGCTACTAAACAACTGCTTATTCATATTCACCTATTAAATTAATTTGGAAAGAGACAAATTAATTTAATTTTTTAAATTTAAATTTTTTATTCTACAAGCAGCTAGATGTGTGAAACCAACAGCCACCAGAAGGGCTAAACTCTGTTTGTACAGCGGATTTCGATGCTTATTTAACTCTGAAGGCAGGAACTGAAGAGACCTAACAATAGGAATGTGGGTCTCTGCGGATTTGCAGATTCTGGCATAAGGAATCAAAGCCGGAGCCTTGTGAAGGCGTGCCAGGAATAAGGAGGGGTGTGCGGGGTGTAGAGGGGGCATGGACTACCGCAGTGGATGCCAGCACCTACCAACAAAAAAAAATTCACACACGGGTCATGCCTGGTCTGGCCACATTCCTGAACCTCAGAGTGCACATCAAACACAAACCCACTGAATCAAAGGTACATGTGTGTGCAAGTGTGTATGTTGAAACTAATACCCTCACTTATTCTTAAACTACAGCAAGACAACCCCACTGAATACTAAAAACATTCCAAGCCTTCTTTCTTAAAAACGGTTCAAACTAGTAGACGGAGCTTCTCATGCAGTACAAGCACATTGCATCAGGAATTCTGCAAAGACGTCCAGCCAAGGGTCACCTGAATAACAGATCTAGGAAATAGTAAATTGGCACTGGACATCTTAGTGCATGGCTGAATGGGCTGTACCTGTGATACTGGGTCTGCAGGAACTGGAACTCCTCCTTTATACGGTCCAAGGTCTCAGGGTAGGTGAGTTTGAGAGGTTGAGTTGACCCTGATGCCGCAGCAGCCGCGGCAGCAGCTGCAGCTGAAGCCGAAGACCCAGGGGGTGGCTGCAGAGGTGCCTGAAAAAAAAGAAAATTTTAAAACTGCAATCTTTTGCAAAATGTTTTTGGGTTGCAAATGAACAGAAATCAGTTAGTAAACAAGTACATGACAGATCAGTGTTTAATGTGTTCTCCTTACCTAACAATATATTTATAATAAAATATACCTTAAACTATTGTACAAAAGTAAAACAAAAAAGTTAAAACAATTTTAACTGCAATGTTAAATGTAACTTTTTAACTGCAATTTTATAGCAGTTATTTTATAGAGATAGCAGAGGTGAATATTCTGAATAGATTCAATAAAACAAACCAAAACCTGCTAATAATCATAAAGGAACTCAAACAAATTTGCAACTGCAAAAGGCTGTCAGCCCCGATGCGAGAACATAGAGCCAGAAAACCATTTCAAGGCCAGCAATAAACGTCTGCATGAAACTGCAAAGTAATGGATTCTTCAAAAGTCAGACAATTCTGAGCACTGATGAGAATCGTTTAGTGCAAACATGATTCGAGAAGCACATTGCAGAGGGAGTTGTCTCTCTGCAGGATAAAGATATAGCAGAAATGAAGGACACCGATGAAAGACAAGCTCCCCAGAATGTAAGAGAAAGCAATGAAAGAATGAGAGGATGGGGGTTGGGGTAGTTCCATGACATAGGCTCCATTGTGAAGGGATAAAGCATTACAGACAGATGCGTGTCTGTATCACTATGGACGTGCTAAGCATGGGGGGGTGCTCACTCCTAAAATTAAGACATTTGTTTAACATTATGAATGGATTAGAGGAGGGCACAAGAAAGAAGACTCCATCAGGCAGGGACCCCACCAAGCTTAATAAATCCCACCGGCTCCACCAATTAGGAGCTTGGCCTCGGGGTAATGCAGCCAGACAGCCAGACAAAAGCCTTCATGCCATACAGTAGGGCCTGTCCGTTCGTCTATCCGTCTCCAAGCACCTCAGCCGACGAAGGTCTTCTAGCTTCTAGCAGGGGTTCCTGCACTTCTCATGGGAATCTCATGCTAATGGAAAAAAAACACTGAAAAGAATAAGACTGATCAGATGTGAAACTGCACAAAGCACCATTAGTTCAATTAGCATGAAGCCTTGGTTTTGACGGTAGTTGCATTTACTGCCAATGGCAACATGTCACGGGTAAAATTAGCATGTGTGACCTGCATCAACACGGGGAAAGACTTAAGCTAACCAAGATATATTAAGAAAAATTAAAATTTGGTAAATCAATTTGGTACATATTTGGTACATGGATTGTCTTGGATGGATGGGGACAAACGTAGCCTGAAGAATCAAATGGGGGTGGGGGAATAGGGTCAGCCTGGTTGAGGAGGGAGGGTTGGAGTGAACTCGGTGGGGGGAAAACAGCCCTTCAGACTTTGCTCACACGAGACATGGTGCATTGTTAGTGTCTCTAACGAGCTGCTCTCTCCAGCCCTGCATTTCAATCTGCTGTCCAGATCCGCAGAAACTCACAGCTCCAGCCTAGCAGGGAGCACACACACACCACAATTACTCCTCACAGGCTAAAGAAAGGGGTCTGGAGAACAAGAGGAGGAGGCCATTTGGCGGGGGAGGCGGGAAGAAGGGGGAATGACACTTGGCTCTTTTCCCTTCATCCTCGTTACCTCCTCTCTCTCTACCTCACCCAGTCTCTCTGATATTCACCTCTTTATTGAATTTTGCGTACAGGTGCAAAGAGACTTTTGAAAGAAAGCAAAAAAATTAAAGAAAGCAGAAAGGATAAGAGCAAAGTACTGGTCGCGCTGAGCATCTCGTAAGGCTGAACGTTTATTAATTAGACCTACTTAAACTGAACTGCTGAGTGTCAGCACCATTACTAAGTCTTTGTATAGTGTATA
>JBAJNP010008835.1:0-19382 GCA_036877545.1 Yasuhikotakia modesta
TTCACATGATCTCTGAACCTCTGATCTCTGGATGTAGGAGGTTTTTCCACGACAGACACTTTTGATGTTTAATTCTGATTCTCCCAGCTGTATTACCCAACACTTACTGTACAACACCAACACATGAAGACCTGCAGTCCAGCCTACAAATGTTCCTCTCTTACATAAACAGTTATTTCATGTTGGTGAAAGTAGTTCTGTGTAACACACACACACACACACACACACACACACACACACACCTCTTCTTAATACTCTACACACACTTTTTAATCACCTGCATGATGTTATTTGATGTTTTCATAGCAGCAGAACACGGATTAAAGTGTTTGTGTTTGTTTGGCTTAACTGGTGCTAAAAACACAACAGTCATGGGTTTAATTCAGAGAAAACACAGATTTACACTGAGTTAAACTGATTTAAATGGGATGAATGTGTGTCAGATGCATTAATGTACATCACTGGTGTGTAAGACATTAGATATTTTACTGAACTGTTATACTGCACAAAAACAAGATATTTCATGTGTTACTGGTCTTGTTTCTATGGCAACTGTAAGCATCGTTCAGAGACCTACTTAACACAAGAGCTTTTAAATGATAATCACGTTTATTAACAGTTTAGCTCGGCACATGTCAGCTACTGTTGCTGTTTGCTCAAACTTCACAAAATATAAAGAATGTCATTTCCTACAACTTTCAAATCATTTTTGTCATTAATGGGAAGTTAGAGAAACGTTCTCACAACATGAAGTTATGTTAGTCATGTTATCTGGGCCATTAGATGATGAGTTCTGGACCGATTCCTCTGGACCAGAGACATGAGCGGCGCCGGAGATTCTGATGCGTCAGAAGGACTGATGCTCAGAGACTTAATGATGGTGTTTCTACTGATGACTGTGTGTGAATCTCTGTCCCAGTGTCACTTCATTAAACACGGAGGAAAGAACACATTTGTCCTAGATGACCCAATATTAACACACACACACAGTCTCAGTGTAACTTCTGACTCTCTACATGCTTCAGAATTATTTAAATGAAAGTTCTGGGTTTACTCATATTATTTCTGTGCTACAGTGTCAGCTGGTCTAGCACAGGCGTCTCCAGCGAGATGCAGACCTGCTGAGTTCTCCAGCCCTGATCACTGACACCTGAAGCTGCTAATTAAGATGTTTGAGGCTGACAGGCAGGAGCTGGAGGAAGTTGGAGCTAAACTCTGCAGCTCTGTGGAGCTCCAGGATTAGAGATTGGAAACACCTGAGCTACTAAAAAGCTGGACAGGTTTGGGGGTCGCCATGGCAACACAAGAGCAACTGCAATGTGATGTTCTTTGTTTGTTATCAAGGCAAAGGAATCATTTTCCCCACAGCTGGTAATAACATTCATCACATGTTTGCTGGTTTTCTGTGTTGATCAAACCTCTTCAAACTTCACTGAGATGAAGACATGATCAGACTGAGCGAGGAGTTATCCAATCAGATGAGACTTTCAGCTCAATGTCACTTTTAACAAAAATATACCAGCAAACAACCTTATCTGTAAATAGATAAATGATGGATTTTTATCTTGTTTCTAGGCAACCATTTCTTACTACACAGCTTTAAGCTTTCTTTTAAAAACACTTCAAAAATCTCCTGGTTCTACGGTCACGACCACAGTTTAGATCAGAAGATCAGACCATCGTCTCCAGTGAGGTCCACAGATTTGCAGAGTTCATCTCCAGCTGTAATGAGTCTCACCTGAAGCAAATGATCAAGATCTTTGGGGCTGACAGCAAGGTTGGAGATAAACTTCAGGGACACAGAGATTCTTCAGAAGATCTATATTTTGTGTTTGAAGGAAGAATGTGTGCATCAGATTAAATCAGTGAAGAATAAGCGCTGGTACCTATTCCTACTAACTGCTACAGTCTAACTGTAAACACTGAATTCTCTCGTATCCTCTGTGAACGAGTAAAGCCAGACTCTGCCTCTGAGATAAAGACTCAACAAATGAATTCTGCTGAAATGAAAGCATCAAATATTAATAAGTCATTTATTTTTCCAAAAGTTTAATTAGTTTGGGCTGTTTGCAGTCCTGTAAGAACGACTTCCTGCCTGAGTGAAAAGTTTTAAGTGCGTTAACAGGCTATTGATCCGCTTAACTCTTTCCTGTTTCCATGGTGACCTGGAAAGGTTGGTTAACTAAACATGTCGGAGCTGATGTTGATGTTGAAGGTTTTATTTGAGCATCAGCTTTAAATCTTTATCAAATATTCTTTGAGAAAAAAACATAAATGAGACAATTGACAAAATAGTGTTGCATTAAACATTTAATGAGGAATTTTTGTCTTTAAAAATACAGTAAGATTCATTTAGCAGGTTAAACTGTTTTAGTCAAGCATAAAAATTAAAAGCATAAAAAGAGCCACAACACAAAATCACAAAGAAACACATGAAAGGGAGAATTTAATCGACTTCTCACAGGCAAATGATTAAAATTGAGCTTTTTACACAAAGGTATGTTGAATGTTTCATTTTGAGAGAGAGGAAAAATGTGTTCAGGTGTGTGAGAAGATGCTGTTTTTGTCACCATCTTTTTATGAGCTTTTATGGTTGTATAAACGCTGTAGACAAATAGCGTGTTGTGTCTCACTGTCTGCCCCAGAGAATGAAATTAAAGAGGAAGGGGCTAAAATCACTCTGTCATGTGGGGAAGACGTCTGTGAAACACATGCTGGCTGTTGATGGGATGAGCTGTGATGAAGAGCGACACGGCCTCATCTTCCTCCTAAAGCGTGAGGCTGTGGGGTTACTATGGCAACAGGGTTGGCAATTTTTGTTGCCCTGTTTCACAGTTATCATGCTAAGAATATGTCAGCATGTGTTAATAGAGATTCACACACATATGCACAGATTATATATATATATATCCTAGCAATTTTAAGATCACTTTAGTAACTGCATAGCAACACCCTGTTTTTTTATGTGTAAAAAAGGAGTAATATTGTATAATTGCATGATTAAACTAAAGAGAGCAAGAGAGATTCTGTCTAAAAGTAAATTTTTTAAATGTAAATCCTAATTTTCTGCTCTCATTGTGAGCTGCGTGAGAACAGAACGTTTAATGACTGTTGATGGATCTGATGACGGCTCAGCTGCTGGGAGGATTTATATTGGCAATATTGTTGCTCTCAGATGTAGGTGGATATAAACCCTGAAACATGAATCTGTGCAGCCAGCAGATATAATAAATTCAATTCCATCTTCATTCTCTAGCTCTGCTGTTGCTGAAACACGTCACACAGAGACAATTACAGACAGACGTTTCATTCTCCAACCTGAAACCTGTTTATGTCCTAATGACTCAACGGAGGTTTCACTGGGTTTCTATAGAACATGTAGCTGCTGAAATGATTTTATCTCTCAATCATCGCTCCCAGATTCTCCGATTCTCACTCGGTTGATAACATGTAGGTTTGCTAATTATAAATGTTCTTACCTGTGTGATGAAATGGTTTTGCACTTAAAGACACTCTGTGTTTGTTTACAAAGAGAAAAACTTCTTCCAAAAGCAAAGAAACAGGGTTATAATGTCACACTGATGCTCACAGAGACTGAATGTGTGTGAATTGTGTTTGATCATGTCCAATTAAAAACTCTTCAGCTCTTTAATAGCTTAACTTTTGACATTACGTTTATTCTGCAGGTCTTTTCAAACAGTTTTTGACTTGACTTGCTCTTACGGATTGCAGCCTTTTATATATTTAAAGCTGCAGTCCGTAACGTTTTAATTAAAAATGAGCAAATGCGCGACAGATCAGTTGTTAACTCACTATTCTTACCCATATTCCCAACTGTACATTTATAATAATGGTTTCAAATCTGAGCATTAAAATGTGAGACTTTATTTAATTTTAATAACAAACAAAAGTATGTAAAGTCACCTGTAATGTTTTGTTTCAAACAGAGATGGCAGAAGATTTACATGCATAGAATGAGCGTATGATGGTTTAATCATTTTGGCTGTAGTGCACTATTACTAAGTTTTGTTTCACATTTTATTGGTGATACGTTTGATTGCAGATATAGCCCTGAACAACAATACAGAGAAGTGCAACAAACACAATATTCAAGAGTCTGAGGTTTGTCACTCAAAACAACAATATATTACTGTACGTACTGTAAATCAGTTTCACTGTCACAGAAGGTGTTTGTGCCGTTCTCATGCAAAAGTTGTTAGTAAACTTGAATATTACCCTGAAAGCGTCACATTAACCGGGTGAGTGAAACACAAGCTGACTGGCATGTTCTGCAATGTTTGGCACAAACGTGATTGTTTTCCGTTCAGTTTAGAGCCGTGACAACAGCATTTAAAAGTGCTGCAACTACATACATCACCCAAAAAACATTTAAAAATGCTAAACAACATGTAAGTTTCACTCCTTGATATAAAAATAAGCTTTTCACTAAAGCAGGTGTTTAGCAGCCATAATAAAAATTACAATATGCAACATGAAAAAAATATTTATAAGTAATCCTTCTGTTCTCATTTTATAAAAAACATTTGCTCTGTTTATCATCTTTGTTAAAGAACCAACAAAAGTGTCAAGAGATCATTGGTCCGTTAGGACACGGGAAGTGAAATACGTCACTTTTAATTGTGCATGAAAGAAACAGAGGAACAGAGGAACAGAGAAACAGAGAAACAGAGAAACAGAGCTTTCATCTCATGGCTAAACAAAGAAGAGAAGTTTGTGCTTGAGATATCGACTCATTCCTCTCACAACATAAACAGAGTCACACATCAGTTCCACATTATACGGCATCAGAGCTCTGATGAGAAGCTAAAACATGTCCTCCACCTGCTGGTGTCCATCAGAACATCTCACCTGCTCTGAAGTTCAGATCATCACATGTGATGCAGAAATAACAGCGTCCTGAGGTCACACACCCGCTGGAGACTTTTCTGCTGTATCATTCAGAACCTCATCAATTCTGTCGTCCTCTATGACGACTGCAAAGAAGACAAATGATGAGATGAGACGCATCAGATTTACTGCTGCTGAGATGTTAGTCAGGTTTTGCAGATTAAGATAATGTGACAAAAAGTGTCTTTGTGTCTCTGTTTATTTTTAAGCACTTTTAGTTATTATGCATAAAGCAAAAACTTTGCAGTTCTGGGTGACTATTTTCTAACACGTTTCTTTAACATCATAACCAACACATGAAGTTAATGTCCATGTTTTTGTAAAGCTCACGTCATGCAGGGGATAAACGCGTCACGCTGACATCATCACGCAATTCCCTCATTTGCATATTCAAATAAGCTTTTCATCGGACTAATAAGCTGTATTAGCAATTGGTTTTGCATTCACCCGTTATTTCGCGTTATTGGACGCGTGCATAAATGACCCATTGAGTCTTACTTCTCTTACTCCGCCCGATCTGTCCGAGTTTCGGGGCTCGTTTGCTGTTGCTGCTGTTCTGCAGACGACAGGTGCGCGTCTCCTCGTCCCCATGATCTCCATAGTGAGGGATGTTGTCCTCATAAGGCATCACCTGCGACATCACCTGCGACATCACCTGCGACATCACCACTAACTGCAGGAGAGCCGGATGCACCTGTGATGTTTCACGCATCGCATGAAGCCGCTTTGCTTCTGTCGGTCGCTCCTCGCAGACAGACGGACGGACGCCGGAGTCTGTCGGAAAACTGATGCGAAAACAGAGTCAGATCTCCGGAGAACATAGACGTCATTCAGGCTGGAAGCTGCTCCTCCTATCCGCCCGTCACGTCTGCTGTCTTTAACGACGAGTGCTGTGGCGTAGCGGTAAAGCTCGAACCCCGGTAGGTTTAATGTGCGGTATGATGGTCTTTGAGCAACACGCCTTAAATCACGGGGAAAATAACTTTTTGATAGATTATAAATTCTGTCATTTCATTTAATTTGGGTCAGAAATACACGAGTCTGTAATTCTAACTCCTGCCACTAACACAAACCATCATGACCCTCTGTAAGACTGGAGCGAGATGCTGCCCCCTGCTGGTCAGTTCATAACATGTTATAAACCATTAAAGCAGACAAACATTGATTCAGTTGATTGTGAAACAACTGAAAACCAGAAACGAACAAAGATTCAGTTTCATTTACCCTGAAATTTACTAATAATAACTTTAATATTTCATCTCCAAATGATGAGAAAATATTTATATTTGCATAAAGCGAATGAAAACAATGAAGGAGCATTAAAGTATGTTTTGCATTGTAATATTGACAAGCGAGTTTTACTGTAATACAGTTATTGCATAAACAGTTATGATCATTGATAACAACATTAATGACAATTACACACACTAACCCTGAACAGAAACATGTCCTGATGTTATTATTACAGTGAAGAAATTGTGCTTTATTGTCACCATAAAACAGCTTCTTTATACGACACATCATTCATTTATTTTCTTTCAAACTGCATCCAGTTTCACACAAGTGATGATTACTTCCTAAAACACAAAGATCAGCAGGAGAAAAACTATCAACCAGACCTGCTAACCTGTTTAACTGGATTAGCAGTAGCGTGACTAACTCATTTTCAGGCTGACTGTGTTATAATAAGGCCTCTAGCTGTTATAGAGGGGCACAATCCGCTCTATTGCAGCTCTGCATATGGGGCATTTTTTGGGTTGAGGCAGAGCTCTGTAGCACTGCTCACAGGTGCAGATGTGACCGCACTGCAGGAACACACAGGAGCGCTGGTTGCTCAGGCACACGGTGCAGGAACCAGGTGAGACCTCGTCCTCCGCTAGGTTGAGATCCTGAATTCTCCTGCTCTGCCACTTCCTGTACTCCTCCAGCAGGCTGCGTTCGTTCCTCCGATCCCTGCGCAGCACGTACTGACGCCACAGCATGTATAAGAGCGTGGCGCAGGCGGTCACGCCGAACAGCAGCGTCAGGACCCTCCAGAGCCGCAGGCGTCTCTCCTGCTTGCTCAGCAGCGCGTCATAGTCCAGCCGGCTGAGGAAGTAACGCAGGCCCTGCTTGGGAGGCTGAAGACGGAGTAGGTTGTTATCAAGCACCAACTCCCCAACACCCGTCACGCTAGCGCCCAGACGCAGCATCTCCTCCGTCTCCTGGATGCCCTGCGGCCGCTCGCCGCTGATGAAGTGCCCGATGACGTTGGTCAGAGACTGCCTGCTGGGGTGAAAGTTCTCGTAGGTGGTCTCCAGATCCAATTCAGCCGCTTCGAGGGGACGAAACACACGGACGCTCGCCGGGATGGTGTCATCGTGAGGGACGAGGTCAAAGGGCACAGTGTTGGTGCGCTGGTGGATGACCTTCTCACAATCGTTCCTAAACCAGAAATGAACATTTTGCGCCATGTGCAGAGCTGTAACATGTATGATGGACATCACAGAACACGTACCAGAGGTGTGTTGTTCTGTTCCACACCATCTTCTTCTCATTCAGGGTCAACCTCTGCATGACGCCTCTGCAGTTATCTACAAACTGACTGTTCAATGTCTCCTTCACAGATCGCACCACTCCTAAAGAGAAACACATTATATCTCAAATCTGGACCGGCGGGTTAAAACAGACCCGAACATAAAACGGCCCTGATTCCTGCTTCTGTAGAGACATCATACCTTCAATAACAGCGTAAGGGACACACTTCCCTGGAGCTTCACTGAGAATCGCCTTCAGGTCTGGAGTTAAAGACATCTTTTTGGCTTCCTGATAAGCAGATGCTTTTAACAGCAGCTCCAGTTAGAGTGAAATTTACAGTCCCATACTGAGTCGTGTTCTTACCTTCAGTCGGACCACATGGTTTGCCTTCCTGCTGTATATGGTGTATAAGACAGCAGTCAGAGCCGAACTGGTGGCCAGTAACACTATCTGTGTGGTTGAGGGTCTGCCACTTGTCTCCATCTTCTATTTACCAGCTGAGTAGAAAGAGTGATTTAATAAACATTATTTACATTTAATGGCCTCAACAAACAGACCATGTAGAGAAACAGTTTCTCTTCCTCCAAGTTTAAAGGAACAGAAAAACAGATTCAATGTCAATCTTCACACAAACATAAAACTACTAATATCGTTTTCGTAAGAGATTAGAAGTTATTAAATATAAGCTATGAATATAATGTAGGTGGTACTTTAACAGGTTGTGGGACTTGCTAATATAACCTCATATAAACAACTACAGTACCCGTTAGCATGAATGGCTAGCATGTCTTAGCATGCACGTTTTGCAGTAATTGATTATATTAATATTTAATACACATATAGCGACGGTACCTGACGCGACACACAAGTGCATCGATTAAATTGATCAGGTTTAAAGTCACAGAAACATGTAGCTGAAGTGAAAGTAAACGTGCGCGACCTCAGCTTCCGGTAAACGTCTCTTCATAATAAAAGTCTCACGTTACGACGCATTATAACATGACCTTAGCAACGAAGGAGGCTAAATATACCACCGTTGTCAAGGCCTGATACCTGGACATAATGACAATGTTTTACATGGTTCTGCTTATTTGATTTTCCTTAGAAATGAAATTGTTCATCTTATAGTTAAAGACACACTTACTTATTGTTTAATAACAAATTTAACTTAATAATAAATCATAATAAATTAAACTTAAATGAATAAAGTCTGTTTTTAACAGCTAAGGTGACGAATGTTTTAAAGTACCACCATTAAAGTAATTTTTAATATAAAAACATCAGTTATGAACGTAAACATATATAGAGATAATGGCGTAAATGTGTTCGTGAATCGGACTGACGCACGTAAAGAGCGCGGTGACGTCAGCAGCACGCGTCCACGCGACTCGTCCAGGTAAATAAATGTTTAATTTTATTATAGTTTTAATCGTGTAAAGTTTCATTTCAGTGAGTTTGTGTATCTGTGTGACTTTCTGCTGCATCGTGTCGTTAGATTGTGTTTCATTAGATTTCCTGTAGGAAACAAACACATTGTTTGTTTTCGTCTGTCAGTAAATAATAAATAGTTGATGTGTGTTTATTTGTTAGGAGTTTGTGTTGCTCTATATATAAAGGTTTTCGTTTGCTGTTCATTGTTTAGTTACACCTGTCAGATCAGTCTTTACTCACATTGTTGTTTTCTGGTCATATTTAAAGATTTATTATTATTTTAAAGGTTTATTTTGCAGTTTGCCTGTTTCTTGGTCAGTGTTTGAGTTACTTTTCTTTCCAACATAATAACATTAAAATTAAAGCACAGTTATAAACTGGTGCAGTTATTATTTGCTGCTAGATTGACTTTGTACTTTAGATGTCAGTGTTGAGTCGAGTGGAAATGAAATAACAACATAAAAATGTATTTTATACAGCTATTGTTATTGTGTGTATATGTACATATATAGTTATTGTATAGATATTGTGTTTTATTGAATGAAGTATCTCATTTGTAAGTATAAGGCAGTATTTAAAGTGGCGTGTAAGTTAATGCAGACAAATAAATCATCATTAGAAAGAAACAGCATAAATGCACCGTTAATAAACTGTTTCAGCAGTAACTATCAATAGCACAGAAACAGACGGCGCTGTCACATCTGAATTCGTATGACAGATACACACTCTGTTATCCAGTCTCAGCCAGAGAGATTCAGTATATAAGCATTTATCGAGGTTATAAACTAATGGTTTGTTTTTAAGGAGCTCAACAGTGTCTCGCAGATGCTTTTCTCACAGATTCAGTAAAACTCACAGCATCTTATTAATGAGAGGCTTGTTTCAGAATAAATAAATTATTTACCAAGGAAAATTAGAATGATGTCCCACGGGGTCTTAAATGGGCTCCGAGCAAATCGATTCTGGCTGTTTTAAATGCAGATTAGAGGACAGATGATTTAAGGTTGACAGTGAAAAAGCTGCTTGACTATCGACGAGTTACACACAATAGGAGTCTGATGTTTTGTTGCACAGCTCCATTATAGCAGCGGCTCACAATGGAGTTTATTTTAGCTATTGTGCAAGAGAAAAAAGCTAAATGACTGTACAACTCTTCTCTGACATTAGCATTTTCAAGTGTAAATAAATTTAATTTCAAGATTTAAACTAGATGCATTTTAGTTATTACATTGTAAAGGTATAATGTTTGTTCATTCAGTGGTTTGGGCTAAATTATTTCAGGTTTATAACTAGTTTTGTGTTGTGAATAAATGCATAGAAAAGCCAGGACACACCAGAACATTTCGGCACCAGAGCTTTGATGTTGACATCATTCACACTGTTGAGGGAACAAGAAACTGTGTAACACACTTACCTGTGTTGGCTTGAGCATAAACTGAGACAGATGGGTAGATGAGAAACAGGCAGGAACGTTTGGGTAGCATGTGTGTGTGTGTGTGTGTGTGAGTTCTCTGCATCGCTGCAGATGGGAACATGAGTAAACACACTCCAGCTTACAACTAAAGTCTCTAAATGTTTCCAGATGGGATGAGATGACATGAGGCGTGTTAACGGCAGGATTGGACAAACTCTCTTGTTTGTTGTTAGTTTTGACACGATGTGTGTTTCATTCTTGCACTTTCTCCACTTAGTTTAATTGGTTCTTTACTCTGATTGGTTTAATCAGGAGCTTGATGGTATTTTGTAGTTTTATCATATAATTTATTATATATTCTCATGACATAACAGAATAGTGGATCTGCTGTAATTCATGAACCACTACAGCGTTGGGGAAAATCCATTTTCTTGCATAAATTCATCACCGGTATTTAAAATGATGCCATTTTTTGGGAGTCATGATGTGATTGGACAGCTGCCAGAATATATCACCAGACAGCAGGTGATAAATGACTGGATTTGACACCGGCCTGCATCACAGTGATCTTCACTGTGCCTCTTCTGCATTCATTTACATAATGAATATGCAAATAAGGCTGAATCAGGCCAAATACATAGACATATTACACAACATAGTTTGGATGTTTGTATCTGATTTAACATCTGCGTCAAATGACTGCTAATGAGAGGAAGTCTGGGCACTACATTTATATCCAACAGTGAGACTCTAATTTAATACATCACAAAGCATAAACATTGTAAACACATTGTGTTAATGTAAATGAAATAACATATGTCTTAAGTGAATGTAAACAGTCAGCACAATGCTTTAGGCATTAATGTCTAAGTGCAGAAAGCATTGGTTTATAAACTAGATACCTCATAAGTAAATAATCTTATGTAACAACCACTTCTTAGATTTCATAACAGAAGTGCTGTGTGTACAAGCGAGGGCAGTCTCTTTAGAATAACTGATACAGCTCTCCTCAGTTCTTTGTACTGTGTGTGTGTGAGAGTGTGTGTGTGTGTGTGTGTGAGTGTGTGTGAGTGAGTGTGTGTGTGTGTGTGAGTGTTTAACTGCTAGCACTAGCTTCTGCTCTTAACTGTTATCAGACTGACTCATTCTTTACACAGAGCCGTCACAGCACTGCAGACTGTAAATCACAAATCTGTCACATCCTCCCTTGTTTTCCTTTCACTGCCTAAACCCTCTTATGTATTACGGTTTATTTATTCTTAAGATGAGAGAACCTGATTTGATGAACTGGGTGTTGCCTGTTGAAATCTATAATGTAACACAAAGTGAACAAACAGAATGAATGAATAAACTATTGGTAACTATTGGTAATTAAACCATGCAGGTATAATGTGTTTTTTTCTCTATTTAAATGTAACTGTTTTTAAAAATGTAAGATTTACATTATTCTGTTGTTCTAGAAGAATCTGTCACATGGCATTTGTTGGTGAGGATCATGTAGATGTTAACTGTGGTTATGTAAGAGAATGTATATTAGCATAGCTTAACTTAAACTTTAGTTTTAACAGTGTAACAAATAAAAGTTTAATAAAATTAAGATACAAAGTGAACCGTAATTGAGTCAGTCAGAGAGGACATGTGAGTCGTGTGACAAACACCCTGTTAAAAACCAAAATGAAGTCTTTCTGTCAGTCAGAGGTTCAGAATCACACAGTGCTCCATTCATTTCCCATCTCTCAGCTGCAGTCACGGAGAGAACAGAGAAATAATGTCTGTGTGATTTTTTTTTTCCTGCTGGTTTCAGTGAAAGAGTCTCTGGAGACTCTATTTCTGTCTATTTCTCACTGAAATGAAACTGGTGTCACACCAGAAAGACACCGGTTAACAAAGAAATTAAACAAGATAAAGTAGTTGTTTAAGTAGAGAAATCTCTTGCATTTACTGCTAATTTGCTCCTTTGTATGTAATGGTTTGTATCTGTGTGACAGTATGGCTGTCCGTTTATCTAAATGTCTCAGAGTTGCTGTCTAAACGTCTTCAATCGTTTTAAACTTTTGAATTATGTGTAAATCTGCATTTTTACCAGATTTCTTCTCAGTACTAAACGTCACGGTTAATTAATTCCCTCACAGGAAGTTTATTAAGGCTTTACTCAGTTCAGAGAGCTGGTGTCCCAGTTTCACCACTGAACAGAATGTTCTGCACAGAACATCACCCTGTGATCCAGTACGGTTCTGTAGACAGTGATGCAGAAACGGGTCGTTGTGACTGATGTAGAATTTAATGAAACTATCACTTGTCATTTATTCTGCGAACATTTCCTAATTCTGCTCATCATTTTGGTGAACGGATGTCAGGTCAGGTACATAATGAATCTTGAACAGGAGACATTGTTTGCTGAGGTTTTAACCTTGAATAAATGTTAAAGGTTGGTTAGTAATTAATCGTGGTTGATCAAGTTTTAAGATTTGACACTATATTTGTTAACCTTAAAGAAACATTGTTAAAACTAAGTAACACCAAAGCAGTTTAGAAGGTCATTATTTAAAAATGTAATATTTCTTATTTTTTGTGTGAACTGTTTTTTTATTGTCCATGTTATTTTTATGTTGTTTTTTCTGTATGTCATTTTTACTTTTGTTTGTTATATGAATATTACTTATATTGTTGTCTTTATTGATCAAAGTCTTATCTGACTCCTTAAAAACTCTTATCAAAGTCTTTATTGACTCTTTCTGACTCTGTTTTTATATCTGCTTTGTAGTAAAGTTTAGATTAAATTAGAAGATGTTTAAATAAATACATACTGTTTAATATAAATTATGATTATTATAGATGTCAGTATTTACAGGCATGTCTGTGATTTTTGAAATGTTTGTACTGAAGTGAGTTTGTCACATCTCAGTTTAAAACGCTGCTGGAGGTGGAAGGAGTTAAACGAGTGTGTGAGGCTCTCAGTGATGTAGGAGGAGCCAACAGAGAACCAGCAGCTGAGTCTGTGCTCTCAGTCTCTGCTCAGCGCGTGCCGAGCTCCTCTGAGGAACACGATCTGCTCAGTGCTGCTGTTTGCAGCAGCGTTGGTTCTCTGCCTGCAGCATGCTGCCCTGGAGGAGGAGGAAGTTTGTGCTCGTGGACAATGAGACTAAAAGCAAACCCAAAAGTCTTGGTGTGGGTTTAACTTATCATTCTCTGCTGTCCAGTCTGCTCCACTCCTGTCCCGACCTCGTCCCCGAATCTCCCCTCCGCTGGCTGGGCCGCGTCTTCCACAGCAAGCGTCAGAACGTGGAACTTAATAAAGAGGACCCCACCTACAGCGTGCGTTACCTGGGCAGCGCCGTCACCATCATGGCTAAGGGGGAAGACTGTGCGCGGGAGGCGGTTGCCAAGATATGGACTCGTAGCAACTACGGCGAGCAGAGCGCCAAGATGAAGCTGAGCGTCGGGCCTCACGGAATCCGGATGGGTTCGGATAAAAGCTCCAAAAAGAAGCCGGTCCACATCTATTCCCTCAACCGCATAACATTCTGCATGTCAGACCCTTTACGGCCTGAGATCTTTGCGTGGATTTACAGGCACCAGGTGAAGAATAAAGCCGTGGTGCTCCGATGCCACGCCGTCCTACTGGCGAAGGCGGAGAAGGCCAGAGCGTTGGCGCTCAGTCTGTACCAAACTTCAGCGTCTGGGTTTGCAGAATTCAAACGTCTGAAACGCCAAAGTGACTTCCGGCACTGCCAGCAGCAGCTGCTGGGTGAGGAAATCGTGCCGCTTATGCCTCTGCGGAGACGCCTGAACGGACAGTGCCACTATCAGCCACCAGCGGAGAAGCCTGGGAACGCCACACGGCTGTCCTCAATCACTGAGGAAGAGGAGGAGGATGAGGAAGGGCAGATGAATTCAGAAACATCCAGCCCAACATATAACAGCAATGCTCAACCCCCTCCAGAGAAAGATGTGAGAACGATTGTAAGCAGACTGGACGAGGTGACGATCACAAACTGTGATGAAGCACACGTGAGTGTCAGCACTCTGGTCTGACGCTGGATTATCTTCACCACTGAACGCACGTGTTCTGTCTCTCTGTCCGAAGCGTTCAACAAAACACCCCCAGGAAGTCTCCTTACCCCTGTATAAGGACCAAGGAACGTGTCAGTGGAACCGGCATCAACGATGCTTCCTGAACAAAGCTGTTCTAAGGTCTGATGAGATGATTGGAGAAGACTGTCAGTAGAAGCACAATTCAGAAGATCACAGGTTCACCAGTCGCCCAGAACTGCTGAGAACTCACACCAAAAAGCCTTTATCTACCCCAACATGAAGCAAAGCAGAAACTTCACACCCAGAGAAGATGAAGTCTGCATCGTCTCCTCTCAGTATTAAGGGATTTTGTGAGTACTGATAGACTAAGAACAGAACCTTTGTATAAAACGTGAGTTTTTGTACGACCAGTCTTATGTCTTTTTTCAAGGGGGCTGCGGGGGGCTTCTGCTCATTTTATTGGCTGCGGTTGCAGCACTAATGAATGAAACCATAACTTAGGAATGGAGCCATTGGCCTGACATGTTTACTGCTGTTTGTCATGGCTCTGCTACCAGTAATGCAGAACACACGAAGACAACCTGTGATGTTTGAAAAGGGCCTTTTGCAGTATTTTTAAACTGTACCTGTTTTACACTGTGATTTGTTTGGGACCAATAACAGCAAGAAGTTGTAATTACACAAATGAGCAAATGTTGTTTATATTGAATATGTGCTGGTGTCGTTTTTATGATGTTCATGTGAAGGTCGTGGCATCTGCCTGTTAGCTGCGACGGATGTTTGTTTTTCAGTCATATTCATCCTTATAATATTCTGGATAAACTGGTTAAAATAACAGTGAAATATTGTTTTGTTTTTTACTGTTATCTTTTAATGCTCTCTGTCT
Source organism: Yasuhikotakia modesta (assembly GCA_036877545.1). Taxonomy (NCBI): domain Eukaryota; kingdom Metazoa; phylum Chordata; class Actinopteri; order Cypriniformes; family Botiidae; genus Yasuhikotakia; species Yasuhikotakia modesta. Next base: position 15,192 of record JBAJNP010008835.1, read on the forward strand.
GCATTGATATGTAAATTTGCCAAAATGTTGTATAATAAAATGTTTGTTAATTCTATGAATTCAGGGTCAAGATTTTTTATTTATCTTGTGTTTAATAAATGCTGTTCAGCTATCGAAGGCTGACGGTTTCAGGCTGTATTTTACACACATTGCACACACAGTTGTCCAGAGACAGCCTGTGAGTCGGCTGTGGGAGGAACTGTGTGTATTAGAAGTGTCTGTGTGTGTGTGTTAGAAAGTGTGTGTGGGTCTGTGTGTGTTAGAAAGTGTGTGTGTGTGTTAGAAAGTGTGTGTGTGTGTGTGTTAGAAAGTGTGTGTGTGTGTTAGAAAGTGTGTGAGTGTGTGTGTGCACATGATAGTCACAGATGATGGAGATGAAGTCACATAATGGCAGTGGGGGCTAGTGGTTTCTCTTCTGTGAGTCTGAGGGAAGGTGTTTACAGTCTCTTACGGAGCAGCAGGTCTCAGGAACAAGTTGTGCTGGAGCAGAACATACAGAATCAATGAGGCGTCGTCTCTCACCTGCAGAGAGGGACGCAAACACATGACAGGTCTTCTGCTGCATGTGTTTAAGTGAGAGAAAAACATCTGTATTCCCTAAACACACACTGTGTCCCATCAAATCCTCTGAAGTTCAGTCACGTTGTTAATTCTCAGAGAAACAGTCACAGTTTATTATTGTGAGATGTTGCTCTGTACTGAATTCCAAAGTTTTTGACGTCAAAATAAATTTAAATTGCCAGAAAGAAAACAAGACAAAGAAAAAACGCCTCATGAATTATTGCATCACCTCATGAATGTCAACATAAGAGAGCAGATTTATTTTCAGTGCGTGCTGGTGTTATAAAACTTTAACTCTTTGTTGAAATAATAAGATCCTTATGATAGAATGAAACATAATTACAGCATCTAAATTGCTGCGGTGGATCGGATAACCCGCAATGCGTTTGTTATGCAACATCATCATAATTCAGGCCAAATAAATTATCCGTCCGATGCACAAACTCTCAGCTGAACAGCTTAACTGAGATTAACATCACACAGTAATATCATCCAACACCCACAGGAGAGCTGCGCTCACTGACGCTCGCAAATAAAGACGTGCTAAATATTGCATGACCTTTCAAAAACAGTTCTCATACAGCGTGACAACCAGGTTTATTTCATGAAAGGTGTCGGGCTCTGTGTAGATATTGTCACAGTTATACCTGCCTGACTGAGTCCTGCTCTGAGTCCTGCTCAATCCTGTTTCTGTGTGACTTTAATATTTTATTGTTCTGCTGCAAAATTCTCTTTGTTCATAACTTGTTTTCTGAGCTTGTGTGTTTCTGCACATCTTGGTGCATAAAGAAAGATGTCTATGTTACACAGAGGTTTTCTCACTAAGGTATAGAAAATATGGAAGCATCTTATCTGATAATCTTATTTATTCTTCTTTGTTAGCAAATGTTTCTGGCCGTATTGTTCTAGGTGGTTGCCAGGGTGTTGCTATGCAGTTGTTTGGTTGTTTTGTGAGGTGTTTGTGATCGAGATTTTAGCCTGTTTTTTTTGTATCTGCTAGACAAAATGTATAAGTCTGAAACTCCTCAATAAACCACAAATATGTTTGATACAGAAAATAAGCAAAGTATTACAGTATTTGAACAAGCCTCCAGCCCCTAACACGAGCAATACTCATAGCGATACATGACTTAGCAGGCGGCACTGATGTTAAATCAATAGTGTGGGGGACGGATTGGAAGATTATTGCTGGCAGGGTTTGTGAGGTCATTACGGCTCAGTGTTGAATCATTATTTGGCTCTTTGCTCAAGCGTTGACATTTGAAATGGCAGATCAGTGCTGCTAATGTAAGCAGAATGAGTGAGGATATTAGTTCAGAACTGGTCCTGTTCACACTGTCAGACCCACAATTAGACTTCTAATGCTGATTATACACCAGGAGATTTGCAGGCGATTGATTTCCAGATCACGTCATTGCTGGGATTTCTGTAGCAGTGCTTCCAGTGATTGGCTACTGGAAGTGCCCATGGCTGCAGCACCTCAAATAATGATTGTTTTAACAACAAATATATTAATATAAAGTATGTGTTATTTTATGTTTTTATGTCTATATTTGATTGAATGTGAGTGTGATACTGTTCACGTTTCTTCTTCATTTCTTCCTCAGGCTTGTTTTATGACATTCATATAATAATAATATATTGGATCAGACCCTGTGATCTCCATCTTCTGCACCTCATCTGATGCAATAACTGCCTCCCTGTTGGCAATGAGCTCTTTGCAGAACATCTTCCTTAAACCTTTCATGTGTTTCTGAGATCAGCATGAGTTTAATATGCAGGGAACAACAGTTATGAAACAGCTTTAAATGTCTCTGAATTCACCTGCAGAGAAATGAGAGCTGGAGTTTAGAATCACTCAAAGCAACAAACAGCCTGTGGAGAAGATCTTTAATTCCTGATCAGTGATTTATTTGATCTTTTATGTTGTTGTGTTTAATGTACGAACCTCTTTGAGGTTCATTGATAAATCTTTACTGTTTTATGAGATTTAGTCTTTGTACAGAGAAGTGCTTTTAAATGCAGGAGTCTGCGACACCTGAATACATAATTTCCCAGTTAAACATTAGCTAGCCCAGTGTGTGTGTCCAGTGACTTACATTACCTGGGAAACCGCATTAAGGAAATGCATTTGCCTTTCATAACCTAGTTAGACTCTCATCATGTCATTTCTCCTCTGTGGTCATTGAACATGTCGTCTGAGTGGGTTCACCTTTGAAAAGAGCCGCTGTAGTCAGATGTGTCCCAGAGGATGGATATCAAATACTGATGGATCTGATCAAATGTTGTGTTTAATTCTCAGGTATCTGGGATTGAGACGTTGTGAATTCAGTCCAGGAGGAGATCAGAGGTCTGGTGTTGGTTTGTGTGGTCAAAGAAGCTCAGATGAATCTCTTTAAAATAGCGGTGAGATGTTTGCTGCTAAGGGCTGTTTACATGCAACGCAATGCAATGTGTGTGTGTGCGTTTTATTTGTTGCATGCATGTATTTACTGTGTTTATTCTGCATTCATCATTCTGTTTGTTTATGTTATTATTTTGTGAAACCGGAGAGGTCATCTTTCACTTCAAAATGAAAGAGATGTAAGAAATATAAATGACTACATATAACAGCACAACAGAACACTGAAGAACTGAAGAACTCATTTCTGCATCGCGTTGTGTTATGCAACGTTCTGGAACATTCTGTGTGAAGCTGTTGGATCGCTCCCAGACGCGCTCAGACAGACATCAAACTGGCTCAGTGTTTCTGGACTAATATGACGGCCGGGGGAGTTGCTAACTGAGAAGTTTGATCTCTGAAATTTCAGAAACACAAGCAGATTTCAGAAGTGCTGCGTTGAAATGAAGTAATGGCGTATACCACGGACAGATGTCTCACAGTCCCACGCTGTACTTTGTGTTAGCTAGTGCTGTTTGTTTCAATGCTCTGCACTGCGGCCAGTACCTGTGGGCTTCAGATAAACCCATACGCTGCAGTTGGTTCTGATCCAAAGCTCTCTGGAGAGAGAAGACAGACAGCTGCTCTGACATCAGACCAGAGAGGAGCGAGTCCGGACTGCGGACCAGATCAGAACAACAGATGCTTTGCTAGAAACACTGCAAGACTATAGATGTTTTCTCAGTAATTTACAGACTAGATTAACATTTCATTCAGGATGTTAAGGGAATCGTTTAATATGTTTAATCATAAATTGATGTCTTTACAGTAACCTAAGGTTGTACAGTAGTTTAAAATTCACTTCAGACTGCATGAAAACTAAGTCTTGTGTCTCTGCAAGAAAATACAAGGAAAAACTGATGCTGCAAGTGAAACGTCATTTTAATTATGTCTCAGATGAAACATTTGCTGCTCTTTCAGTTTGTTAATATGACTTTCTGCTGCTGGAGTTGGTCTGTAATACCTGCATCAGTTCACAGGGGACGTGATTTAAGAGCCTCTGATCTGGAAATGTATATAGTTGCTGTTAATGTCTTCTGTCCTGCGGGACTCTCATTACACTCATAAACAGTGTAAATCTCATTTAATGCAGGACAGCTAAGTGTGTGTCCGTCCATGCATGTCATTCTCAGACACGGAGAAAACAGAGTTTTCACACAGAGACAGCATCTCTCTCTCTCTCTCACTCT
>JBAJNP010008836.1:0-18223 GCA_036877545.1 Yasuhikotakia modesta
TAACTGTGTTCAGTGTAACTGTGTTCGGTGTAACTGTGTTCAGTATGTTTGTCATAATAGTTAAACTGAACAGAATCAGATCATGACATAATGTGTCCATCACGTGTTCTGAGGGTTTAATCTGAGGTTTATGGTCCTGAAGACACAAATCAAACTCCTGTCAGACTCAGGGGTTGGATTAGTTGATTGTCTGCTATTAAACTGAAGACAAATCAGGTGTGTTGAATAAAGAAGAAATATGTCTCTGCTGTCAGGTACTTTGTACTCTACAGGTACTTTTTCCATTTCTTGACATGATGTGATAAATCTAGTCAAATCTCAGTAATGTCACAATTGTTCTGGGTGGAGTGTTGAGTTTACAGAAGTATTAAGTCATTCTGTTTGCACCACCATTAACCAGATCTTGACAAAAATAGGGGTATCCAAAATGATGTTGTTTTCACAGAGTAATACAGGATTCATTCTAGTTTCTAGTCTCAATGTTTTATTAAAGTAAACTTTGTCTTTTTTAATGTAAACTTGTATTTTTGGAAAAAATATATCTGCCTAACCATCACAATGTCAGTATATTCTGTCTCAAAATATTGATGATGCAATCAATATAGCTAATCATTGACATTAGGGATTGTAGCTAAATATAGCATTCAGAGCCATCCCTTAAAATCTGAGACAAGTTCTGTATGAGTGAGATGTTTGAGGACCGTCTGCACCGAGTCTAACTGTCCAGCTGCTGGTTCTGAGCTTTTCTCCATGTTTCTACCCAAACCTCTGTTTTGTTCTGGTTTGGGTTTCAGTGGTTCTGATTGGAGAGTCTGGTGTGGGCAAGAGCAACCTGCTGTCCCGTTTCACTAAGAATGAATTTAATCATGACAGCCGCACAACCATCGGCGTTGAATTCAGCACCAGAAGTTTACAGCTCAACGGTCTCACCATCAAAGCTCAGATCTGGGACACTGCGGGTCTGGAGCGGTACCGGGCCATAACCTCTGCGTAAGTCACATACCTGACAGAGGAGTCGGATAAACAAACATGGATTCCAATGACCGACTGCCATTAAATTACTCAATATTTTAAAGGTCCTTTAATACAAATAAATTCTTGACTATATTTAAATTGTCATTTATGTGTTCATTGATGATTTGAGAACAGCAGAGACAAACATGTTGCTACACAATTAATTTCTGTTTAAACTGGTTGTTTCATTGCAATTAAACTGGTCACTAATCCAGCCAGTTTGTGTCACCTCAGTTTTATGACAGGCATACAGTGAGTTGTGTCATGTGACGCTCTCTGTGTTGCAGATATTATCGTGGAGCTGTTGGAGCTCTTCTGGTTTATGACATTTCAAAGCACTTGACTTATGAAAATGCTGAGCGGTGGCTGAAAGAACTCTATGAACACGCAGATCCTCATATTGTGGTGATGCTGGTGGGCAACAAAACAGACCTGGCAGCAGTTCGAGCTGTTCCCACAGAGGAAGCGCAGAGCTTTGCAGGTGTGTGTTTAAGGCTTAAGAGTAAAGTTCACATTAAAAAATCATATTATTAGTGCATGTTTTTGAAATATGTTTCAGTATGTAAATCTTTGTTTCCTTCTCTATGGAACACAAGGACAGACACTCTTTTCTCTATATTGATTAAATTGACCAATCAAACGTCAGGCATTAAAAAATTAATATTGATTATGATTTTTCTCTCTAGAAAAGAATGCTCTTCTGTTCATGGAAACTTCAGCTTTAGAGTCAATAAATGTGGAAGCAGCATTCAACACTGTCCTTACAGGTGAGTTACTGTTGATTCTGAACACATCTCACTGTATTTACATCACACTACACGTGTTTCTGCCCAACACACTCACACCCACATCAGTTATCATCAGAAATCATAATGGTATTTTGCTCTTTTTCTCTCAGAAATCCATAAAAAGGTGGGCAGTAAAGAAGCGACTCGGGGGTCTATAAGTGCCGTGACATTGTCTCAGCCTCAGGCTGCAGAGGTGGATGCACAGAACCAGAAGAGAACCTGTTGCAGGAACATCTGACTGAACAGAACCAGAAGAATTCTGAAGGTTCTGGTGGACTCTGACACCAATGTGTCTGCTGATCTTGATCACAATGTGAAAAATGCTGAACCATTTCATTGGCTGACAAATATTATGATTAAATGGCATTTTTATGTTATATGATAAATGTTTTAAATATACTTCCTCTATGTTTCCTTTTATTCCTTTATAGAGTGAAGATATTTTTGCTCTGTTATTATTTATAAAATGTCACGCTGAACATTTCTAATCAAATGTTTGTTTTGTATTGTATTGATTAACATCAGATCATCTTGATTTTTTAATGATATTGAGTGTGTAAGACATGCAGACGACACACAGAGCAAATAACATAACAGACCATAAACCACAGAAATACATACATTTTAATTATTGATAGCTAAAATTCTGCACATTGCAAATGTTTAAACAGAGTGTTGTTGTTTATTTACATAAACACTTGATGTTTTTTACATTGAAGTTTTTATTATAAAGTTATTCAAATACATGAAAATGATCCAATGCAAATTAAAGCTAAACCATGTAAGAATGTAAATACCTTTGTTTTAATTGTGTTGCATACATCACAATAATCAACACAAACAAACTTAACACACATTCATCTGTCCAGGGTTAGTTATAAGACACACAGCGGGTGTGTTCATACACTTCATGGGTGTCAAAGCGAAAATGACCAATAAACTCTCTTATACGGAGCGTTTCATCACAACAGCTGGTCTCTAGTAATGCGTCTTGACACATGAGCTGTATGACTCTAGGTTGCTCTTGGGCATTTAAAGACACTTATAAACGGAGCGTAACAGTGAATGAATACGTGGCGTGTTCAGACTCCATCGTTCGCTGCTCGCGTCACTGATGCCGGAATGCGGAAGCGCTCACCTGACGCGCCGCTGTTTAAACTCGTGTTTGCCGTGCAGTGACGCGTTGTGTATTTATTACATCGTGTTACGCTCCTTATGTATTTATAACACATTTCACATCGCCGTACTTCTTGTGTGACGGTTTCCCTGCATTAATATAAAGGTACACACCTGTGACGTCGCACACCTGCACGGAAGCCCCGCACCGTCAAGCATTTTCATTGGTCCTTGCGGGGACGGTCGGGTGATTGTCATGCTCACAAGCCAATCAGATCACGGCGGAGGCGGATTTACGTTTCAGCCCCATGACGTGTTTGTTCGCGTTTAGATGAGGAGAACGGGGCGAAACCCGCGTGACGTAACGCGACAGCGCGTGAGAAGCTCCCGTCTATAACCCGATGTGTGTCGTTAGACGGCCACACCGTGTGTCAGCGCGACCCGCACACATCGTCCTACTTGGTTCCTGTGACGTCATGACGCGCTCGTGATCGCGCGGAGTTCCTGTGACTTTGCAGTAAATACGCGAGCAGAACTTTGACGTCATTCATCATTACCGAGAGGATAAAGTCATGGCCGACGACTATGATTACCTGTTTAAAGGTGAGTTTCTCCTGATAAAAGTCAGACCATTAACTTCACACGAGACCCTCCGTTATCATACAGATCGGTGTGTTAGAGGATCACATACATACATGAGAGCTTGTGGATCTCAGGTGATGTTCATGATCATGCTGGACGTCACACACGTTAACACAGTCGTGTCATTGTAAACTGTGGTGGGGAAATGTTTCGTATGCAGTTTATCTAGTACCTCTGAAGACACTGGCATCTTGTTTAAGATTGCAGTTGGAAAACTGATGATATTTGACTGATTCCTTCCTAGATTGCGGATACACAAGCGCAGGGAAACCGGCAGGACCTGTATTAAACCAGGCCTTCCCGGGATGGGTCTCATTGTTCTGGTGTTAAACTCATGAGAGCTCATGGTGCATGAGTGCATGCCTGTCTATATGATGAGATCATCTGTTTGTCCTGCATGCAGATCAGACACTTCCTGTTTGAGTCCTCACACACCTGTACTGATTTAAGTCTAATGGTATTGTACTAGTATGAATTCTGTGATGTTATACACACCTCATGCCCTTCAGTTCTGCTGTAGACAAATAAGCGTGTACACATTTACGTTTGTTTAATTTAACTCACTGTTTCTGTGAGCACAGACATTTTAGCCACTTGGTTAAGTCAGATATTGACAACCTGTGAGATGAAATATGATTTAAATGTTTTGTTTTGCTCATGTGTCCCTCCATCGGAGGCTGAGAGACTCTGTCAGTATTTCATAAGTGTGTGTGGGTGAAACAGGGAGGTTCTGTGTTCATTGTCAAAGCAGCTTTGTTGAAACACACCCTGTGTGTGTGACTGTATGAGTGTGATGGCGACAGCTCGCTGCCACAGCACAACATGAATCAGTCTGAAGTCAGTAACAAAAGCACAGACAACAGCAGACACCGCAGGTGAAGTTGAAGCAGCTGATCTCACGCACATCATCATCTTCCTCCGCAGTGGTGCTGATCGGCGACTCGGGTGTGGGCAAAAGTAACCTTCTCTCTCGCTTCACCCGCAATGAGTTCAACCTGGAGAGCAAGAGCACCATCGGGGTGGAGTTTGCCACACGCAGCATCAACGTGGAGAGCAAGAGCATCAAAGCTCAGATCTGGGACACAGCCGGCCAGGAGCGATACAGAGCCATCACCTCAGCGTAAGTGCTGCTCAGAACCTCAGACCTTCTGAAACGTTTAACCTTTAAACACAGGTGAAAAAACAGGTGACGGTACATCAGCAGTCAGATGAGGAAATTATGCAGTTCTCTCTTTCTTTACCTCGTTTTTTTGCATGTGATGTTTCACATTTGTGTTTTTGTGTAACAGCATCTGCTGAATGTTAGAACTCCATTTCCTCCAGACGGTTTATTTTCCTCATTAAAATTAGATCCAAGGCAGTTCATTCATGCAAAGAAAGGGATTAATGATTTTAAATGAGCAATAAAATCCTTGTGTGTGTGTGTGTGTGTATGTATATATGTTCTCAGGTATTACAGAGGAGCTGTAGGAGCTCTGCTGGTGTATGACATCACCAAGCATCTGACCTATGAGAACACAGAACGGTGGCTGAAGGAGCTGCAGGACCACGCAGACAGTAACATTGTCATCATGTTGGTCGGGAACAAGAGTGACCTGCGGCACCTGAGGGCCGTGCCGATGGATGAGGCCAAAGCGTTCGCAGGTCAGTGTTCAGCTGGTTCAAATGTTATATCACAAAAACTGAACTGACAGGCCTAATACTTAACAAGTAAATAAATACAAAACATCAGTATGTAAATAGGCATAATTTATTAACTGTTACTGGAAAACTTAACTTATGGCTTGTGCAGATGTCAGGAAGTAACGTGTGTGTGTGTTTTATAGAGAAGCATGGGCTGTCATTTCTGGAGACATCAGCTTTGGACTCTTCTAATGTTGAACTGGCGTTTCAGACCATCCTGACAGGTCAGAAATGACAACATTCACTCTGGTGCATTGATTTAAATATAGAAAAACATATAATAAACATGGTTACGTTACAATTTTACATGAACAGAAATCTGAAATCTTAAAAACATGCTACATGTCTTTGCAAAATATAATTTGATTGTGGAATGGGATTGTAAGAAACTGTTTGTTTGTTATGATGACTGCAGTTTAATGTAATGGGAATAATGCAGAATAATGTAATGTGAGATTCATACAGTGACGTCAGTCCGTTACCTGCCGCTAGATGGCATCAGACTCCAGCTCACAGTTAAGCAGAACTTCATACAGGAAACACACAGACGCAGTGAAGTGTTTGTGATCTGTTTATTTGCTCTGAGAAAACCTCTCTTATTTGTTAACAAACCATAGCTGAACCATCATTATATTATGATGTATGCGTTCTAACACGGACTCTCTCACCCACAGAGATTCACCGCATTGTCTCTCAGAGGCAGATGTCCGGCCGTGGAGACGCAGACTTCTCACCAAACTCTAAAGTGGTTCCCATCACCATTCAGCCCACACAGAACTCAGACAAACAGGGAGCCTGCTGTCAAAATAACTAACCATACTTAACCGCCACAGCGCCACCACGGGGTCGGGGAAAATCTGGATTATCTGAGCAGACTGCCTGGTCCTCTGCCCTGTGTGCTCAACATATATAACAAACGTTCAGCCGTAAGAGTCTGATGGATCACAGCTTTTGTGAGTTTTGTAGACGCTTCAGAAGTGAGCAGTCGGCTGGGACACATTCTCTGTCACAGACAGAATGCTTAGACGTGTGAAACTGCTTTTAAATATTAAGTGTTGGAGGGTTTTCAGTTAAATATTTTATCCTCAGTTAATCATCACAAAATAGTCAGACATCTTTATCGTTCATCTGTTTAAACTGCTCATCACATGCCTCTGTGTTCACCGAACGCAGAAATGACCGCAGCTCTGGTGTTTTGCTTTCTTTTATGAATGTTTCTCTTTTCATGTGTTATATTATTGATCAGAATTTCTCCATCCATTTCAGCTCTGCCTTCTGTCCTCGTGTTTCTGTCGCTCAGAGAAATGATAGGAAGTTAAAAACAGCTGTGTGAGTTAAAATGTAAACTCAAATTTAGGGCTGAGATGTTGTATCAATCAGGTCATTTCGTGATGTTTGGCTGTTCTTAAACGTCTGCAGGTTTTTTGGGATGGAGCGTCATTATAAATATGCACCTCAAAGCCACCAGAACTTGTGTGATACAACATAATGGTTTATTTGATCATTTGAAGTTACTCATTATGTAATGTCAGGCTTCTAAGGGCCATAAACGCCAATAAAAAATTAATTTACAAATATTTTTGCTCTTTTTTTTTAACAGTAATGAAAGATTTTTAATGAAATCATCAAATTCTGAATTAAAAATTATTAATTTTTTTGATTAATTCCAAATCAGATTCTCCAATCAAGCGCTGGTCAGAAAATCTTCTCGTTGTTCTGTCTGTGGTTGAAGAGCGAAAGGTTTTACTGTAGTAATATTTTGCTGTTGTCTCTCTGATGACAGTTTATCTGTAGGTTTGAGAATGAGAGGCAGGACTCAGTTGTCTGAGAGAAGCGTCTGTCATTGGTTGAGACAGAATTCATATTGTATTGCAGGCAGATGAACTGATGACTTCTGAGACCCTGGTGAGCTTTCCTTACTGGAAATGAATTCCTTGCTGCCCACCCTCTTATCTGCTACATGTAACCTGAAGAGCATCTCCTGGGACTTCTCTCACTCTTCTGCTTTTCTTCTTAAACCTCCTCAGTGTGGTTTTACTGTGGCCCATGTGCTCATAGGTGTTTCTGTGATACTCGTTTTCGACTGTATTTTACTGTAGTGTTTAAATAAATGCACACGGTGCTTTGCTAATACCCGCTGCCTGTAAGATTTATGCTAATGCTGTCGATCTGTTAAGCTGGATCTGGGCGTTTAGCTGATAATTGCTGCTTTGGGAAGATTCTGTCATCGTGTCCGTTCTTTTCCCAGCGGGACTCTTGAACAAAGACTCTGGAAACTCAAATATATTTTGTATTTGAATAACACGGATGTTTATCGGCCGATGGGTTATTCTAGTGCACAACATGCCAGATCTCCAGAAAAATTACTTTAACTTGTGAATTTAACAGGATTCCCACACCGCTCAACCACAGACTTCCCAAAGGTTTGTAATCGCAGAATATGGATTTAAAAATTATATTATTATTTTACAGAGATCACACAACAGGGCAATTTATTGTTTATGAAATATTTCAGGACTGAGCAGAATTTATAATCACTACAGAAGTTTCCGGTGCTTTCCATGATTTATTTAATTTCTATGACTTTTCAAGGGCCTGGAAATCACGGCTCTGCCATTTCCATGTTTTTTATGGCTGTGGGAATCCTGTGTTTTGTCCTGTGATTGATTCTGTTTTTAAACACTTGAGGTTTTGTTGGGGAAGAGGATGTTTTTTAAATGTTAATTGTGAAAATTTTCTTGTAATTGAAAGTATAAATTAAATGTATAAATAAAGTTTTTTGTCTCAAATCCCCAGGTGTTTGTTTGGAACAGAATTCAAGCTAGAGGCGACAGATTGTTCTGTTTGTTTTATTAAAAACATTTACAATACAATTTCCTGAAAATAACAAATCAAAACTAGTATGGCATAAATACACTGATCAAATATCAAAAATCAAAGCCACAAAGAACAAAGTCCTAGGAAAGAAAACCTGAAATCTGTGCGTCTCCTGTAGAGACACGATACTGAATAATGAAATGAAAGAAGTGGTGGAGTCTGTGATATGGCAACTCCTCAAATATCAACAATAACTGAAACACTAGTAGCAGGAGATAAGTGAGCAAACGATGAGAGCTGCTGAAACACTTCTACAGGGCTGGAAGCTACCAAAAACATAATGTCAGACCGGAGTACCTCGACCCAAATGAGGTCATCAAACCACCGTCCGGCCCCCCGTCCCTGTCTGACGGAAACTGAACCCACTACACAACTACCATTGCCACCACACAGCATGTTCACATGAAGGACTGAAACAGATTTTTGTAGGTTAATCTTGTAAACGACAGTTCACTGCTTTGACACATTCGAGACACTCAGTTATAATGAACGTTATAATGAATCATTAGCCCTTGAGTGAGTTTGTACACAAGCCATATTTGTGCAACAAAACTAGTTTCCAGTTAAGAGATGAAGCTCCGTGCAAAAAGCATTTTACTGTGAGAGATCTGCTTTCTGTTCACAATAACTGCAACCAAATGCAACTCGGTCTGATTTGAGAAAAACAAACGTGTGATTTTAGATTTTGTGTCATGCACATTTTGGAACTATTGGAAACTGGAACATTGTTACATTTTGTAGATTGTTGCTTGTATATGTGTTCATGCACAACTGATGTCCTGTTTCACCCTGTTATACTCATTTGCTTCACAACAAATGCATTGGAGGACAAAGAAAAATAAAAGATTTTAAAAAGGGGAGGAATGTATTCATTCATATATATGGCGTTAAGGGATGAGCACTGAGTGCTTCTATAATGCAAAAATGTGGTATTGAGGCACAAACTTGAAGTGACTAAAATACCCCAAACCCTATAAAATATGTGTTGTTGTTATGCTATTGTTAATGCACGCTTTTAAAACGGCCCTAAAATATAAGCCTTTGAAACCCACCCCATTTTTATGCTGTGTGAAGTATGAAGGATTTTCATAAATAAAAATTCTATAGTCTTAATCATTTTAGTAGAAATCAACTCCATGCGTTTTAGAAATATATTAACTTCTTAATTTATTAATTAAAAAACAAAATGTCTTGAAGTTACTTATAAACATGTTTGCTTCATTAAAGATATTCATAAATAACATCCGGCTACCGAACTCTTCCTCTGTCTATGAAACAATAATGAATGTTAGCAAAATAGAATCTTACAAAACAGCTATAAGACATTTTCCCTTTTATTTTGCTTTGTATATATGCTGTGAGGAAGAACCAAAACATGGTGAGTTTTTCTCTAGGCATGAATCTAAACTTAAAGCTTGAGTTTAAGAAATCAAACAAAAAGGCAAAAATCAGACATTGGTTGGGCGGCCATTTGTACATTCAAATACATCATCTGCCCTTTTGTACTATATTAAAAAGGCATTACAATTGCTTAAGTGCATTATGTGTTTCTTCTCTGGTGATTCTATGAAATAAAGGCTGCAGAGGTTATAGATAAATGCATGCAGCTTTAATATCTGTTATGTAAGAACATAGAGTATATACTGTTTATCTATCCAGAGTTAAATAAAAAATGCTAATATAACAATGATAGGAATGTGGAAGTTATTCAGAGGGTATTTGTGCATTAAATGCTTTATGTTGGGTGAGAAATGTTTGGAAAAATAAACTGGCATCTGTACACACCTTCACATTAAACTCCTGCAGTACACGTGGCTCTACATTCACAGATCTCAGCTGTTCAAATGTAAATAACGCTCAGGAAATCATTTCTCAGCATGCAAAACCAATAAAAGCAGGAATGAGTTGAATGGCAAATACTAAACAACACCACAAATTTACTGAAAAGAGCAAAACTAATCACAGTGGTTCTTAATCTTCACGTCAGACGACACATTCCTGTTAAACCTGTTAAACTCTAAACCACCTTAACTGGTGTCATTTGGGTTTAAATAAATGAATCTGATTAGATCTTTCTGATATGCAGTTTAAATAAATATGAAGCTCTGGGCTGTTTACAGCCATTAGAGTGTTTGGCTCTCTTTTGTATCTTATAACTGCATGTGTTCAGTTGAGGCTGTAGGCCAATCAAACGCCGTACAAACAAACTGATTGTAATTTTACTCATTTTTGGTCATATATTTTCTGAAGAACTTTCATCACATTTTAAATTGTTTAAAGGAGTATTTTTGGGGTTCATTAACATCACACTTTATTTTCTGTTACGGCGTCTTAGACAATAGCAAAAACTAGAAAGTTGGCTATTAGAATATTTTCAGAATTGCTTATATATGTGAAATATATTTACTGATATGCTTATGGAAATCTGTCTTCATTATAAATCTCCCTAAATGTCAATAAATATACGTCTTACACTATCAAATAAATAATACTTAAACAGATCTCGCTGTGATTGGCTGTATAAATTATTTTAAACTGTTACAAGTTTGCGTTTAAAGCCTGTTAGACTATATTTGAATAATATCTTGTTCTGAACACACACAGCATCCATTGATCCAGTTCTTTAAAATCTATTTGAAGTTTTGATGTTTGGTTAAGAAACTGAACTATGAAGTGACTGGGAACGTCGTAGCTGCTTTTGTCTAAAGGCTTTTTCTTGAGTAATTGAAACGCTCTTGGCTTTAAAAAATCTTATCAACCACGTGAAGCATTTTTGTGACGCTGCATTTTTGGATGAGAGAAAAACATGCATCTCAGTTTTACTCTGATTTATTTTTCACTGTAAAGGCAGTTATTGCTCTTCTCATACACTGACCTAATGACCTTAAACACGCGTTACAGAATGTGGTTTCTAGACAGACACACGTGGATCAGAATCAGATTCTAAAATAACAGCCATTAAAGTTTGCATAATCGATTCTAATTTTAAAATGGTTTTGGCCTCATAAACAGACCAAATGCACAGATACATTCCTTCCACAGACAGAGAGCGTCTGATCAGTGCTGGAGATTCGTACGCTAACGGAAAAAATTCTAGTCATAATTTTATTTGTTTATATAACATCGTATCACTGACGTTTCGTTCGAAAGGAAATTAAGCTGCTATTTTTAAACAACTCGAGAGAAACTGCGTCATTTAAATGACTGAGGGACTGGTTCAACATATGCCTTCAGTGCAAAATGAACCAAACTGTCCAAAACAGAACATAAGTGCAATAATAAAGATAATATCAGTTGTCATGGGGATAAGGAATTTGCAGTTTAAAACGTACATGTTTTTGATTGCGAATGCTGTTTGCTTCCTAAAAAATAAGGTGCTTTAAGACTTTCATTTAGGCCTCTATTCAGTTCTGTTTCTGAAGTTACTTAAAGGGACTGAATATACTTAAAACACATCATTACACTGATGCTAGAAAATGTAAAGTTGTTCAACAGACAAAAAAATGTACAAAATAATAAAAGAAAAACACTGTTAGGTGCCAATACAGCTATAATACATGAATTCACATCAGACAAACAAAACAAGTCTGACTTTAACAGTCAAGTCAACTCAATAAAAGTTACTCAGAAGAAATATTACAGGTTCTAATGGCTCAAAGGTAATAGTTACACAGTTCATTAAAACTCTCTCAGGCTTACCAGCACACGCATCTGACGCTGGCAGGAGAAACGGACCCACACACACCACAACTTTGGAGGCTCAGTTCTTTTATACTGGCCTTCTGGTGAAAACAACCTAATCCCTCCTTCTTTCCCCCCGGATGAGACGGCCGTGGGTGTGTGATCTCATTTAACACCAACAGCCCCAAACCGGCGTCTCACCCCCACTTACTTGTCATTTACAATTGTCTGATTTCACTGCAGAGTTGAAGGCTGTTCTCTGATTGGCTGGTTTTGTCAGCGGACTGGCGGGTCTGTCTGAAGGGGGTCACGGCAGGATGTCGCGCTCATGAAGGAAGACTCACATGCAGATTAAATAAAGACACGTTTGAGAACAAACTAAGAACAGAGAGATTTCTGCTTACAACAAACAGAAGTTTTAAAAAATACTTTGGAGTAAAACAAACTGTTCAATTTATCTAGTCAGCGTTCACTCCCTACCCACAATGCCATTCTGTCTGTTTGAAATAAAACCTGCTCTTTTTTTCTCCCCGATGGCCGGACAAAAGAGGCCCTTTTTCCCTTTGGGAAAACTGTGACTGGAGGGGCAGAAGAAACGAGAGAGAGAGAGAGCGACTGACAGGAGGGGCCCAGCTGCACCTAGTTTACAGAGCGTTTGGGAGGGACGCGGCCCCCCGCTCAGCGTCTCGTCCGAATGCAGAACAGGGACCGTCCGCATTCACTGCACTATATCTGCCCCCCCAGCAGTTGCTCTGCAGCTGGACTCTGATGTATGGCTTGTTAGCAGCTCTCAGTGGACAGGCCATGTTGGGCCGCTGCAGGAATTGAGCCGCCACTGTGACAAAACAATTCACCCGCCCTGCAGCTCAGTCACTGCCCTCACACTGTAGAATTACACCCCCCTCAGCGCTCCCCAGTCATTCAGAAGTCCATCTAAAGTACAACATGAACACCTGCCTCTCAAACACAGAGTCACCAGAGCGAGTGAGCGGTGCTGCTCATCGTACTGTAGCTCTACTCCTGCTTTTGTCTGCTGCATCTGTCCCTCGTTTTGCTTCATCTCACGTCTCTCATCTGCTCTTACAATTAAATGTGTGAAAAAATTCATTCATGATCTGAGTGCAAACAAACGGTTAGAATAAAAGAGGAAATACGTCTAAAACATCAGAACCCCGGACGCATCCCAAAGCATATTAAACACGCACACATTCACTTACTGTGTTAATAGTAAGACAGTGTTTATGTTGATTAAGATGCTGGATCTCCCTGTTTAACTGCCAATTACCCGTCAGAATCTTCAGCAGATATTCCTTCATACGAATGAATTAACAAATGAATTTAAAGCCACATCAGTCCCTATTTTTCCACCAGCTCTGTTTACTCTGACAATCACTTTACATCAGTTTTAAGGTGCAAAGATTTTGTTCGCTTGAAACAAAGAAATACTTTCTCTTCTGCAGCAGATGTGAAACTAATGCAACCTCAGGAAGTAAACTTGCATTCTTTGTATCGCAAAAATGAAAATAATAATGGCAGTTATAATAAACTTCCCAAGCAAGAGTTTAAAATGTTCACATTATTTCAGCTGTTACTGTCACTGTACGACCAAAACAGCACCAATAAAAAATTAAATAAACCAAAACAAATTAACATGCTAAGACCTACGTTCCTTCCATTTAAAAAAACTTTTATAAAATATATATATGTATATATGTGCACATACAAAAGAAAAATCTGAAAATACTTTCCTCTTTTTTTAGTAAAGCAAGCAGTGTCTTCTAAAATATCTGCTTGTTTAGGTTTTGCGTTTTCTGAAAAATAATAGGATAAAACAACAGAGTGAGTGCTGACAAAATAAAACAGGTCAACTGAACCTACAGAGTAAAAACAAGCACAAAAGAGGAAAAATAAGGAATTTTAAGAGAATATTCGGATGGCCTGCGTGACCAGACTGTGGCAGACGGGACATTCCGGCTGGTTCAGCTCACAGATCCGGATGGCGCATTCCATGCAGAAGAGGTTGTGACCGCAGGGGACGAGCGCGGCCGTCACCTTACTCTCAAAGCAGGTCATGCAGTCCCGGGCCACAGCCGGGGGGGAATCTGGCACGGGGAGGCGTGCGGTGAACGCAGCGCTCGCTGCTGTGGGCTCGCTGTGCGCGCGACGGGCCTGGGCGCGGGGGGACCCCAAAGCATTGGAGCTGCCAGTGCCACGTGGTTCGGGCAGCCCTGGGGACAGTCTGGTGAGAGGGAGGGGCAGACCCCCAAAGCTTTTGGAGCGCTGCTGCGTGTAGTAAGCCACCTGTTTGGGATAGTCGGGGTCGCCCCAGCTTTGAGTGCTCTCTGAGCCAAAATAAGAGCATGGCTTTTCCCCGTTACCCGGGCTGGTAAAGTCACCCTTGCTGTAAATCCCTCCTCCTCCACTGCTGCTGCTGCTTCCCACCACGGCGTCTGAGAAATTCTGGCGGTAGCTGCTGGCGAGTGGCTTGCGCGGAGCCCCCTGCAGCCCCCACACCTGCTGCAGGCGGCTCTCCAGACCCCCGCTGCCGCCGTCGGGGTCCAGGCAGTCGTTCTCGTTGTTGTGGTCGTGCAGCCCACCCGTGCGGAAGGCGATGTGAGCCTCGATTTCCTCCCGAGCCCTTTCGGCGTTCCCCGGGGAGCCCGTGATCTCAAAGACGGGGTCGCGGTCGCGGCTCGGAGTGACTATGTATGTGCACGTTTGCTGTTGGATGCGTTTGATGGTGGAGCCTTTAGGCCCGACTACCAAACCCACCACGCGGTACGGCACCCTCACCTGGATGGTGGTCTGGCCGGGCAGCGGCGCGGGGGAGGAGCCACTGAAAGACACGCCCAGCTTGTTCCTGGAGGCCCGCAGCATGGAGAAGTGCTCTGCAGCGGAGATTATCTCACGTCTGGCCAGCGCCACGTCTTCCTTGCGACCGGTGATGAGGAAGACTGGCTCTTCTCCTCTGACTGGGGTCTTGATGTAGGTGTTTGTCTTTGCACGCAAAGCTTTGATTTTGCAACCTGTTGATGGAGAAAGAACACGATTAGGGCTGATATTTATGCACCTGTCAGTAAAAACACTTTAATGTTTCCAGGTCATAAGGTCATTTGTGCTCAGGCCCACACAGAGTCTACAACAGCAAACGCCTGCAGAACATTCACAAAACACAACCTCCCTGCGTGTGGATTCAGACACGCTTTTAGCTTTGATTTACATTTTACTGAGTGTTTCAATGCATTTCCAAAATGTTCTTGAATCAGTGCAGAAATGCACAAAAGCTCTGTGAATCCCACCTCTATGTAATTGTGTCCAATACAGCAAATTTACCACATTATTTGATCATCAAAGTCATTATAATGAAATGTATTGTCTTTTATAATACATGAGCCACATTTAAATTTGTGTAAATCATTCATAAAACCATTCAACCATTGCAAATTGTTCATTAAATCATTTTTACATAAATGGTGCATTATAAAATAAATGTGAGGAAATTGGCTCTGCTCATGTTTCACGAATGAGGCTCACTGACGTGAGCATTACTGTTGCCTTGTCTGTTTTGTGTTCACTAATCCATTTAAAAATACTCTTTCTGCTGCATCAGTGCTATTCTATTATATTATAAAAACATCTGTAGAGTTTTAACCCTCTGAAGTATTTAGCACAATAAATCTCATTTAGCAGAACAGATAAACACTCCAAACACGATGTTTTGATGTTTCCTGTTAGCATGAAAAAATCTGAATGAGACAAGCTCTCCAAAAAATCACTGTTTAATTCCCACCCACTCCACAAAACAGCGTTACTGACTGTTAACAAACAGCTACTGTAATATTCAGCTCCAATCAACACAAATTCCTAAATGTGCTTTAAAGGGTTTCAGAGAGACACGATTTCACCACCGTCACATCTGCAAATTTCAGGTGCTGATTTGGGGACAAAAATAAAATAAAAATAAATATATCCACGATGCACAAGCAGAACCAGCCCAACGCCAAATCCTACCTGAAGATGTTGAGATATGAATTCATGACAGACCCTATCAGACGTCTGACGCACACTTCAGACCCTTTATTAACACCTCAGTGGTGTCAGATGTTCTGTGGATACATCTCTGCTCTCAGGCCTCATTGTGTGCAGCAGAAGCTAAAAAATAACCTGGATGGCCTGTCTGCCACTGACAGCAGGAAACACAGCAGCAGCGCTGCGCTCGCCGCAGGAGAACCAAACAGACACGCAGCCGCTGCAGGTGAACAAAAGCGCAGGTTTCAACCCATGCTGATGTGGTGGTGTGTCCTGACAACTGTAACGTTATTATTGTCAGACCAAACGTACCTAAAGAATGGTGCTGTCATCTCCCTAGAAAAACATAATTTAGGAAATCCCAAAATATGTAGGAAAGACTGAAGGAATGCATCACTGTTCAGGATGTGGCTGTGATCAGTAAGTCATGAACTGATGAGGACAGCATCCTCTTCATCAGCGGTTTACAGTTACACCATCTGAATCCAAGGGTTCCTCTCTGAGACACAAACTCATCATTCATGAGGGCTCCACTTTCTGGGGACGTTTATTAGTGCACACTTATTAGTGCACACTAATCTGTGCTACCTGGGTGAGATGTTAGTGTCTGAATGGACAGACAGCTGCTGTACTGACAGACGGGCGTGACTCTAATACAGCTTTACAGAGAACCATCACATCCATCACATCCATCACATGTTTAATATAAAGTGCTTCGTAAGAAAAATCACAACTCATGCAGTATCGCTTTCTGACATTATTACGAGACAGCAGGTCAAACTGAACAAAACAAACGCCCTAAACTTGCTCACAAATATCAACACGCAACTAATAAATGACTTTAACTTTTCCGCTGAGTCACGTCAGTATT
This sequence comes from Yasuhikotakia modesta, assembly GCA_036877545.1. Taxonomy (NCBI): domain Eukaryota; kingdom Metazoa; phylum Chordata; class Actinopteri; order Cypriniformes; family Botiidae; genus Yasuhikotakia; species Yasuhikotakia modesta. The sequence goes on from JBAJNP010008836.1 coordinate 16,702, forward strand.
TGAGTCTTTTCTCTTTATCTGTCCGTCTGGACGCACTTCTGTCTGACGGGCACCGGACCCGCGGCGGGCACCGCACACCTGACCCGCGGCGGGCACCGCACACCTGACCCGCGGCGGGCACCGCACACCTGATTGTTCCGGTGAACAGTCGCGGTGTATGTAACGCCAAACACGCGCTTCTGTATTAAGGACAGAATTACGCGCCCAGACGACAAAGAGACGCGCGTGTGCGTGACGCGGAGCTGGTGTAACGCGCGCGCCCCCGCTGCTAACTTTAGTTAAGAAAGAGTTTAAATATTCACCTGCGTGCCATCAAACGCATTAATACACGAGGCTGAATTGTGACACAGTTTGGGGGAAACGGGCACGTTTGTTCACCTCATCCCGCAGGAAAACGATCACCACTCCCTTTTCTTTGTCAGGAAAACCAACATCACTTCATATGTGAACGCATGGGTGGAGAAATGCACGCCTGAGAACGAGCTGGAGACGCCGTGAGAGCGCGCGTCGTTTACCTTGCCTCCCCACTATTTCGGCCACATGTTCGGAGCTTGGCACGGGGACGCACTCCGTTATGTTGCAGCCCCGTCCTTTCGTTTCGGTGGACGGGCTCTCGTACAGCGCGCACAACTTGCTCTTCCCTGTTAACATCCCAGGTTCGGACGCGACTCCTCCGGCGTGACTGTGGTGGTTATTGTTACTCCGATCCGGAACTCCTCCACCAGCGGGAGCCCCGCCGCTATCCTCGCCCTCTCCGAGACCCAGCAGCGACAGCTGGCCCAGCGCAACTCTAAGGGCTCGGGAATCGTCTTCTTCCTCCTCGGGTGGCACCAGGAGACCCTCGCTGCCGAAGCCGGAGCCGGCCAAATCCCCGGCGTAGCCCCCATTTTTCTCCATGATCCCTGCTAGAACCAGCAAGCTAGGCATGGCTAACAAAAGAGTATGAGACAAAGACACTGGCAGGAGACTGGATGAACAGCACCCTAGCCGCTACCCCGCCCCTCCACCTCGATGCGAGTTCCCCCTTTGCGCTAGTCCCTCCCATCGGCCCGCCCCCTCTCTGGTTCCGATAGGCACGAGGCTAACGGGACACGAGGATGTCTGCGCCTGGTGGGGCCGGGCCATGGGATGCTCCACCCCGTCTGGATCGCCCCGTCCCCGCCTCGCTGAGACATAGGAGTCACCATCCATCCATCCATCCCGTTGCACGTAAGACACTTTCCGCTCCTAACTTGAACCCCGAGCTTCATCATTACGCGTTAAGCACGAGAAGCATCTCATCGCCCCGCAGACTGAAGGACGCACGCGTGCCACGCGCTGCGTTTATACAACGCGTCCGAACTGTTTCTCTGCTGATTCCTTAAACAATCAAGTGATATAACAACTCAGACACGACTGTCGTGTTTAACACCAGTCCGATATACAGCGGGTCATGGGGCTGTTGTTTGGGCCACAGATGCGCACGGAGCGCCGCTGCACTGACGGGAAGCGCACGGGAGTCACAGACAGACCCGCACTGCAC
>JBAJNP010008837.1:0-19381 GCA_036877545.1 Yasuhikotakia modesta
CTATAATAAATATATGCTATAATATATATATGCTACAACAAATATATGATACAACAAATATATGCTATAACAAATATATGCTATAATAAATATATGCTATAACAAATATATGCTACAAGCCTCAGTCAGTGTGAGGCAGCTTATCTGTCTGTTCTCACTGTACCTTTAACTTGTTCAGTTTCATCTGTGATCTCTTCCTCACACACTTCTCACTCACATTCCGTCTTTCTGTCTGTATGAACATGAGTCTGTGTTCTTCTCATGTGAGTGTGTGCCTGTGTGTGTCTGTGTGGGATCTTGGTGTCGCTGGTCCTAAAACTCTAAGCAAATGCTATTTATAATCAGGGGTGGTGAGGTGGTTCTGAACCCAGTAATAACATCTGAAACACACATCTCCACACACACACAGGTACATACACACATCTCCACACACACATCTACACACACACACACATCTCCACACACACACAAGGACACACACAGATATATGCACACAAAGGACACACACACACACAGATACATACACACATCTCCACACACACACACACACAGATACATACACACATCTCCACACACACACACACAGATCTCCACACACACACACACACACAGATACATACACACATCTCCACACACACACACACAGATACATACACACATCTCCACACACACACACACAGATACATACACACATCTCCACACACACACAGGTACATACACACACACACAGATATATATGCACATCTCCACACACAGTAGTAAAGATAAAAAAATAAATAAAAATTGAGAAACTACACAAGTTTGTTTCACAAGCACACAATGCATCACAAACACATACAGACAGCACAAGACTGGACACATCTGAGACACAATTACAGGCCTGCGTCTGAAAGCTTAAATATTACAAATATAAACTTTGCCTAAATGTGACTGTTTTTACTAAATGATCATTTCAATACAATGTTTGTAATGGAGTAAAGCATTGTATTGTGTCTGTGATCTTACAGTCATGAGGGTCTCTGTGCTTCTGCGGTCCAAACTTTTCGCTCTTCTGTAAGCAGAAAGTGTTGAAACGGAGTCTGTATGTCCTCTGCAGGAATCCAGTGAAAACTCCTGCAACAGGGTCACCATGAATTCAGAAGAACAGAACAACATTGCATTCATTACTGGTGAGTTACAGACACTAAACCTGATCGTTTCATAATCAGACAGACACTTCCTGTTCTGAACACAACATATGCATTAGAAGCTGTAAAAACAACACATAATAACATTATTTGATTCACATATGAAGAATCTTTTTAAACCTCTTAAACATCTCAGGAGTCTGCAGAAGATGCATTTCCATTCAAATCTGTTTTCTGACAAACATTACATCTAATCCACTTCAACCATGATGAGGAAACAGCACAGGAACGTCAGGAAAACATCTGACCTCAAATATGTCACTCACGATCAGTAACTATGATGACATACATGACACTATATTAATGAGCACCTGTTTCTGGTTAGAGAGGCGGCGTTCATTGCGTCCTGCTCTCTGATTGGCTGTTGAAGAGTAGGAAGGGGTAGGATCTGTGGAAGAATTCACTGTATCCATTTGCTCTGGAGTGTCGACAGTGTCGTGACACTCGAACCTTTCAATGACCTGAGAACGTCTACAGGAAAAACAAAGAGTAACTAACTACAACAGTCAAAAACAACAATCATCTGCTTACATCACAGATCTCTTAGAGTGATATTCTAACAATAAAGTTGCTATCAGAAACCAGAAATCTGTTATTTTAGTGCAACTGAGCTACTTGAATGCACAATAAATGAATAAACAATAAACCAACATTTCAACATATTTGTTCCACACCCCTATATAATGGCTGTAGGTGTTTCTGAGGAAACAGTCTCCTGTCAATAACTGCAGTGCTGTAATAATCGACACAGGAAATGTGAGCTTGATTGTCATTGTGTGTGTCATCACGTTTGTGCTCTGGTGCTGGCTGACACAAACAACATTTCTGCAGGTCCACCTTTGAAAACCAGACGTCTCTTAAAGAGCCTGTCACAGGTCTGTCACATTTAACCTGATGAATTTTGCAGGGGAGAGAGAGGAAGTTTTGTGATTTTATTCAATTTGTCTTGTTTATATTTCAGCCATCAATTGGAAATCATGAGTGTACATGAGAGACACTCGTGTACTCTTGGCCAAATCCTTCCTCACTCTCCTCTATGACTGAAACAAGCAGATGACGGAACAGACAGAGACAGGAAACCAGCGACAGCAGCCATGAGCAGAACCCCAGACCCCGCTGCACACCCATGTGTTAGTGTCACTCCATCTTCTCATGATTGTGTGCGTGTGTCTGTAGTTTGGCCCCAGCGGGTGGAATGAAAGTAAGCAGTGGGCGTGGCAGTGGGCGTGGCAGTGGGCGTGTCAGTGGGCATGGCAGGGCGTGGCAGAGGGCAGGAAGGCAGAGTTTCAGAAGACTGCCTGAAAAAGAGAAGAGACAGATCAACTGAAGCAAAAAGAGCGGAAAACACAGGAGCAAATGACTGGAAGAAATGAATCGAACTAATCTTTAATTAAAGTTATAGTTATTACCCTCTCTCCTCTATAAAGACATACGGTAGTTTTGTGTTAGAAACAGGTGGAAATTTAAGGTATTATTTACTGTTAATCTCCACCTTTAATGAGCCCCAAACCTCAGCGGACCAATCAGTGAGTCAGTGAGCTGAACCGATCCAGAACCGGATCAGTGTGAATGAAGCACTCAGAGCAGTTCTGCAAACGCAATCCACTCATCCAATAACAATCCCAGTTAATGAAACACTTTTACGTAAGAAGAAGGACGACAGAACCTCCAGTGAATACTGTCTGTTTTACAAAGTCTCAGAAGACACTGACTAGAGTGCATCAGATTATCATTTTCAAATTCTGCATTTTTATGACGATTAAAGGCCTGTTTTATGTTTCAGTGAACTATCCCTTTAAGAGTTCATCAGAATGGAAGAGATTAGGGTGAAGGCTTGACTAACACTAGGTGGCGCTAAAGCTGTCAGAATGAGAAGGAGGAGATGATGAATGAATTCAGAGGTTTCTCAGACTCATCACTGTCTCTGTGTGTCAGATCATCATCTGATCTTCCTGTCAGCACCTCCACACACTCAAACACACAGCAGAAGTTTTGGATCGGTGTGAGTGAACAGATTGTGTTTATTCTGCAGGCGAAGGATTTGGTGTCACTTCAGTTCTCTGGACAGAACAGTGTGAAAACTTTATTATCATCAGCCTGCAAACCAAAATTAACTGCTAACCATGAAGGTGTTTAACTGAAATGTGTTTGTCATTGGCTTTGTTTCAAACCCTACTTAAACCCTACATTTTTGATATTATAGATCCTCACGTTCAAGCAAAAATAACTATGACGCTCACCTTATTAACTCTACCAGCCTATTCTGGTCAAACCCACAGCACTGCAGACTGTTAGTGTGTTTGGTCAACTTTTAGTTTACTCACTTCAGAGAATCTGAATCAGTACTGTCAAAAAATATCAAACCACATGTTTGTTTGCCAAGGCTATAATTTTTGCTTACTTGAATATTGAGATGTTGCTTGGCAAAAGCCAACATGAGAAGACACTATTGGATAACGTTTGTGTGTTGTACAAGCGTCTTTAAACGTTGTAGAGGGTTTAGAACGGGGCATTAAAGTGTGTGTAGGGTCAATCACCTTCGCTCCCGACCAAACATTCGTTCCACTTCCTCTCTTCCCGGGCTCCGAGTGCGCGCTCGCACCTCCTGGCATCTCTGACTGGACCGGAATGCCTCCCGATGACTGAGTCTCCTTGCTCGCGGCACATCCGCAAGGGCAGCGTAACCCTGCCCACCTCGCCCCGCCCTGCCCGAGACGCCGCCCACACCCTGCAGAGTGCTGCGGTTTTGTGGACTGTGCTCAGAGTCCAGAGAACTCTGAGATGAAGACAATGATGATGGGAGAATGTTTGTGTGGAACGTCTGTGTGTTTGCAGTGGGGGACGTGTCTGGATGTTGTAAATCCAGCGATGGGGTGTCCACTGCCTCTGGTGAAAGCCGCCCATCTGATCTGGTGGGTCTGTGTGTGTCCTCTGAATGTGTGAGGTGTTTGTTGGCATTCTGAGCTTTGGTGACCCACACGTGTGTGTTAGCAGCAGTGTGTGTGTCACATGACTTGTGCTTGAGTGTGTGTGACGTCTGTGCTGCGTTCACTGGAGAACTGGAGACTTCAGGATCTGAGGAGAGATACCTGGAGCGAGAGAAGGAGGGCAGAGGATGTTCCTGCTCTCGCTGTCCGTCGTGATGATGATGTCGCCCTTCATCGTCTTCAGGTTTGTTTTTCTCCAAAGAGAAATATCCACTCTCCACTCTCGGCTTGTGTCCCACACTGACGCTCACAGGATCTAAGAAGATGAAGACAGAACAATCACACTTGCTTTCCTCGAATAAACCTGCGCTGGTGTATGTATGCATGTTGTTTATAAATGTATGTGTATGAATGTGTGTTGTGTGTGAATGTATGTGTACGTATGTGTGTTGTGTGTGAATGCATGTGTATGAATGCGTGCTGCGTATGAATGTATGTGTATGAATGTATGTGTATGAATGCGTGCTGCGTATGAATGTATGTGTATGAATGCGTGCTGCGTATGAATGTATGTGTATGAATGCGTGCTGCGTGTGAATGTATGTGTATGAATGTGTGTTGTGTGTGAATGTATGTGTATGAATGCGTGTTGCGTATGAATGTGTGTGTATGAATGCGTGCTGCGTGTGAATGTATGTGTATGAATGTGTGTTGTGTGTGAATGTATGTGTATGAATGCGTGTTGTGTATGAATGCGTGTGTATGAATGCGTGTTGTGTATGAATGTGTGTGTATGAATGCGTGCTGTGTATGAATGCGTGTTGTGTATGAATGCGTGTGTATGAATGCGTGTTGTGTATGAATGTGTGTGTATGAATGCGTGTTGTGTATGAATGTGTGTGTATGAATGCGTGTTGTGTATGAATGTATGTGTATGAATGCGTGTTGTGTATGAATGTGTGTGTATGAATACGTGTGTATGAATGCGTGTGTATGAATGCGTGTGTATGAATGTGTGTTGTGTATGAATGCGTGTTGTGTATGAATGCGTGTGTATGAATGCGTGCTGCGTGTGAATGTATGTGTATGAATGCGTGCTGCGTGTGAATGTATGTGTATGAATGTATGTGTATGAATGCGTGTTGTGTATGAATGCGTGTTGTGTATGAATGTGTGTGTATGAATGCGTGTTGTGTATGAATGTATGTGTATGAATGCGTGTTGTGTATGAATGTGTGTGTATGAATGCGTGTGTATGAATGCGTGTGTATGAATGCGTGTTGTGTATGAATGCGTGTTGTGTATGAATGCGTGTTGTGTATGAATGCGTGTTGTGTATGAATGCGTGTTGTGTATGAATGTGTGTGTATGAATGTCTGTTGTGTATGAATGTGTGTTGTGTATGAATGCGTGTTGTGTATGAATGCGTGTTGTGTATGAATGCGTGTTGTGTATGAATGCGTGCTGTGTATGAATGCGTGTTGTGTATGAATGCGTGCTGTGTATGAATGCGTGTTGTGTATGAATGCGTGTTGTGTATGAATGCGTGTTGTGTATGAATGTGTGTGTATGAATGTGTGTGTATGAATGTGTGTGTATGAATGTCTGTTGTGTATGAATGTGTGTTGTGTATGAATGCGTGTTGTGTATGAATGCGTGTTGTGTATGAATGTGTGTTGTGTATGAATGTATGTGTACATATGAGTGCTGTGTATGGGTGTGTATGAATGTATGTGGATTTACATAATATACTGGGGACAAATTTCTACTTCAACGTCATTAAAACCAGACAAATCTGAGCAAAAAACCCTTTGTGGATGTGCTCATTTAAAAAAATATATAAAACAGAGTTTTTCAATAGTAAAAATGCTGAGTTAGTTAAGTTAGTTCTATTACGGTTATGGTTAGAGTGTGAGTTATATAGTTTATAACTAGCGGTGTATAAAAACAATGGCGCTTTATGGAATGTCACCATTAAGACAGATGCTGTGTGTGCTGCCTCCCTCTGACAGCTGCCTCAGGCTGCCTGTGCTGCTGCTTGTTGGTACAGTGGCTGGACTCCATGTTTCTTCCTGCCACAGGGAGGTGCTGGTGTGCGGCACTCGCTCAGCGTGAGCTATAGTGCTGGGCAGACACACAACACTGCTGCTGGTGGTGACTGTGACCTTAGCAGGACCCGGTTCCTGAACACACAGACACACACACAGAAAACATTATTTAAATTCACAAAAACAGGAACAAAGAGCCCTTCTGATGTCAAAAGCATCAGTGTGTGGGTGTGTGTGTGTGGATAGATACACATACAAAGGCAACTGTCTAAACTTGCAGACTTGTAATAAATGAGTGATTGTGCTATAATTTCATATAGACTGATTTACACTCAGAACCACACCCCAAATACACACACACACACACGTTTGGTGTCTTTCCTGTTTCCACTTGGCCCAGTAATACCTTTATGATTAAATCATAAAATCACTCACCACATTTCAGCATTAAACACACACACACATAAGCCACCCAGCGTCCCAGTCAAAGCACATGTATGTCAATTTCTTTATGGAGAAATAAAACACAATCACTCCTGTCCACCATTTAAATTCCAGCTAGAAACACCCAGAACAGGAACTAATGATCAGAGTCCAGCACTGTGCTCTGATTGGTCAGACTTACAGTACACTCATTCATGCTGTGCTGAGGGCATAGACCTGCGAGAGAAGCATTGCCTGACAAAACGTAGGTTAGAAGATCAGCGTGCAGTAAACTAACCCAAACTATACAAACCTGCCTTCTGTCTGCTACAAATACAGTTTACAACTAATATAATTTCATAGACACAAAATACAGTGACGTTAAAAGCCTTCAGATTTCAGAGTAAGACAGTAAATGTATTTCTTTGTTCTGAAATAGATTTACATTCTATTACACAGAGGTTTTGTGTGTGTGTGTGTGTACCTGTGGGGTGGGTGTTTCCACTTTTCGTTTCTTCTTCTGGTTTTGTTTGTTTGTTCGTGGAAACACCATGAGTGCTTCCAGCCACCTAAAAACAGCATTTAGATTTAAATTACTCCAAAACATTCACATACTAATCACTGATCTACCTAACTGATACATGAGTTCACATTACTAACTAGAACTCATTACAATTAATACTAATTATAATTCAATTATTTTAAACTGGCTTATTTTAAACTAACAGTGTTAAAAATGGCCATGTTTACAAGAGTCACTATTAAACCTGCTGCATTAAAAGCTGTATTCTCATTTTTACCAGAGGAGGCGCTATAGAAGCTTTCAGGTGAAAACTTTAATTTGGCCTCGCAGTTTTAGTCAGCAATACACAAACACACAATGATCACCAGATCATGTTTTCAGTTTGTTGACTAAACATTCATGCCTGTCTTGTATACATTTGTTTCTGGATTAATGAAAAAAAAATCATCAGATTGCTCCATTAATTTATTAAATGTGAGATACGACTTAGTGTAAGATTACAGTTTAAACAGTGTGTGTGAGACTCACCCATTTATGACCTCTTTGTTTTCTGCACGTATGTAATAATCCTTCTCAGGTGTGCAGATACACAGGGAGTATTTCTGTCCTGATCGAATCTCTCCATCCACAACATCCACACACACGTTCAGGTTAATAGTGCCCTGTGGAAGAGTGCTGGCCTGTCTCACACACACACACACACACACACACACACGTTAATAGTGCCCTGTGGAAGAGTGCTGGCCTGTCTCACACACACACACACACACACACACACACACACAGGTTCTGCAGGTGACAGATCTGAGGTCAGAGGGGTAGCGTTGGATCATTTTCCATTTGAGCATTAGTTAACCGAGACTTGATGTCTCAAGTATGTGTCAATTTATTCCAATAATGCAAATCCCAACACTAGCCCTAACAGAAGTGGATACTGACTTTGTGTCATTTCTATCATTATATTGAACTAAAATAACAAGAGCTAAACTGTCTGTTATGTCCTCCTCTTAAATAAAGTTGTATTTTCAGCAAACACTTCCTCATAGCCGTTTGTTTACTCTGAGTCTCTTCGGCGACGCCGTTGGTTTGTTTCACAGCAGCTGATGATGGTCACATGACAAGCAGATGACAGCTGCAGTTAAGACTGCTGAGGCATGCTGGGAAAGTTCCAGAACACCCTCATCATGCATGTTTAAGAGCGGCGGGTGACTCTGGGTCCCGGCAGCGCTAAAATGAAGCAAAAACATAATCTAACCTAACCAACCTAACCTACCCTGAAAATGTTTCCTGATTAGACAAGCCTCGACAAGTGAGTGAATCTTTGTGTTAACCAGCTGCAACCACAATACAGATTTGTTTGTTTGAAACGTTACTTTACTTGGTTTATACATATTTAAATTTCCTTATTGACATTTTTACTACTCCTGCGACAGACAGTTTCTGTTCTGTTAAACATGTTTGAAGGGAAAGTCCCTCATGTTCAAATACAGAGTCACTTGTTTCTCTTCTACACTTACAGTCAAATTTTGACAAACCAGCCACTCAGTTAAACTCACTTCTGGTCCCACATATCGAAATATCAGTGAAGATGAAATTAAGACAGAACATTTGAGGATGTTTGTGTTGGTAAAACAGTGATGTAGACAGAATGAAATGGAAATGTACTGCAAACAGCATGTCATAATGTTGTAGCAGAGAGAATGAAACTCATGTTCTTCTGCGCTGTTTTTAAAGAGGGACTCTGGGAACTGTGCCCGGCTGACAGAACAACACAAAGAGACTGAATGTGTGTGCAGCCAGAGTTTAACCCTTCACCTGCCCACAGATCAACAGGAGTCACACACACCACAACATGTGTGTGTGTTCAACAGCCAGCCCAACACACTCTAATCACAACACACTCACACAGACGCAACTCTGCTGAAAATAGCAGCAGCCCTTCTGCTCTAATCTTCCTGTTATCCTGTCCCCCCCCCATCTCTCTCTCTCTCTGGATGAGGTTCAGCGAATGCGAACAGCACACAGGAAGTGAGAGTGGTGAGAATAAAAGTGAACCTGTAGGAACAGTTGTGGAATATAATGCAGAAAAGGCTTTAAACATCAGTTCTCACAGCTCAATGAACTGAGACACTGCTGCATTTTAATGAGAGAGCATCAGTCTGACAGGAGGGCTGGTGGCGGCACTAACACACACTTATGACTCCACTGAATGAACAACTTGTTGTTTAGCTTGGTTCTGTACACACTGTAAACACTGTACACACACTGTACACACACTGTCTCATGTTGTCAAAAGGTTTCCATGAAATGATTTTATGAACAGCTTTTTTTCTTTCCTGTGTTGACATGTCAAATTAAAACAGAAAAATCTATATTTATCTGTCTGTTTTCCAGATACAATTTTTTGCAAATTGAAGTAAAGCAACATGCAGAGACTAGCTAACAGAAAAAACAGAAATGGACCGGCTAACTCTGGACCGCAATCTTCATTTAAAGGTACTTTAAAACAACGTTACAAGAATGTCTAAATATTACACTGAAAAACATCTAGAAGCTTTATCTTCAGGAGGATATTGTTACCATGCAAAAACAAACTTCACTTCCTTTATACCAAACATCATGATCCCTACTGTATGGTTGATCGGTTGTTATGGAAATGCATGTAACAGCGTGATATAAATACTCTGAATGAGTTTCAGTGGTCTGTGTGCTCTCCAGTCAACAGCAGACATCTGTTTCTGACAGAACCAATACAATGAAACCCTGCTGATGACAGTCACACGTGTGATTTTGACGTGTGGGGGGACAATTTAACCAGCCAACAAATCTATCAAATACAAAGATTGCATGAAGAAGCATCTAAGACCACAAAATCAACCAACCAACATCCTTAAACTACATGTAGCCCCACTGTAGGGGACAAAAATCTAATCCATACATTGACTGTATACTTATATATTTTATATATAGTTTGTAAAAATTGCTTTTCTTTTTGACATTATAGTAGTGAGATTTTGTTTGACTTAGGACCTTTTACATGAGGTTTATTTACTTTCACACATACTATAATCTATAAAAATGAAAAAAATATAATAATATTAATAATATTAATATTATTATAATATTAATATTTCCAGCACAAGACAGAAACGCTGTCTCTCAAAATCTGCTATCTGTAACAGATGCACATCATCAGAAGAATATACAGCACCAGCTCACCACTCGCTTGTTAAATATGACTCTCTTTCTACAGATCCAGAGATGAACAGAGTCTACAGATCTCTCTGTTCCTGGTGAGTGTACGAGGGAAGAGGACACAGATGGATTGTGGGTAGCTGAACGGATGTAACACTGCCTCACCCACACACAGACACACACACACACACACACAGTTTATGTAAACACGCACAAAAGGGCCTGCGGTTACATGTGGGCTGAAGTGGCACTTATTAACAACCACAAACACATGAATGCAGATGAACGCAAACAGCGTTTCATCCTTTCTCCTAGTTTCATACGTCCATCACTCTATTAATAGGATGAAAGAGAGACACACAGAAGCGAGTGACCAGACGATCACAATCAGCTGAGAGAAACACATATTCTACTTACAGCCCAATGACAATATATTCAACATCTATATAAATATTTATTTATCAGGGTTCTGCTGCATACAGCGCTATGATACAGGCACATATGTTCTATATATGCCCAGTATAAAAGAGTGAGTCCGGTGAATATATATCCTGCAGGTCTGTCAGTACAGTACAGACCCACAGACTGCAGACGAAACACGACACACGGCTGTAATGCAGCTATGTTTGTGATAGGCCTGTTTACTAATGATGAAAACTCACACACACCATGTCATCCAGAGCGTAGCGCAGGAGTCCGTGTTCATACAGAAGGAAAAAACGCCTTTGCCATTTCTGAAAAAAGAAAAACAAATCAAAACACTACTGCCACATAATGACATCAACACTGATCTGAGGTCGAGGTCGGAGCAGCTGGGGGCTATTTCTGTCAGTGATTGACTGTATTAGAACCACGTTGGCTATTTAATCCTGCAATTCACACATTTTTGACCAATCAACTTACTCATGCTACCTGTAACCCACCAGCACAGAACTGCTCATGGCTGTGAAGATTTTATGATGTTTGAATTTGGGTTATTTTTATAATTTTTCTGTCTTGTTTGTCAATCTGTGATTTCCTGTTCACTGTGAAAATGTTTCCCATCCCACAAACTCCCGGTGCTGCTGTTTCTCACGAGCTCAGCCTGAGACTGAACGAGAATGAGTCAGCGACTCCACTGCCCCTCACACACACACACACACACACACACATTCACACTAACTCACCCACACACACTCACTCACTCTCTCTCTCTCACGTTCACACACACACACACACACACACTCTCTCACTCACTCTCTCACTCACTCTCTCACTCACTCACTCTCTCACTCACACTCTCACTCACTCTCTCACACACTCTCTCACACACACACACACACTCAAACTCGCACACAAATACACTCAGAAAGCACTCATCCTCAGCTGTTGATATTTTATAGCAGCCATATTGTCTAATAATATGTTTTAAACATTGTGTTTGCAGTGTTTAATTCAGTGCATGTACGAACTTGTGGTCCACGCTCTATAATGAGTCTAAAAATAGTTTTTTAATCTGCAGAGTAACAATTGCAGCATGTCATTTTCATCCACGTTCAGTGTCTACTGTTAGATTTGAGTGGCTGAGAGGTACAAACCCGAGATCTCTGGACAGGATTCTCAAAGTTTGTTCCTTCAGGTGCCAACAGCAGCCATCCACCATACACAGGTTTTGCCTGAAACATAAATCAACTGCATGGTTAAAATCATGACTGTGTGAGGAGACACAACTATAGCGCTGGGGAAAACAGAGCGCAGCTTTTCATCAGATTTCAAATGCATCAGTTCAATTAAAGGAGCACTAAAGAAGAATTTCAAATATAATAACTAGATTTGCTAACATTTGCAGGTTAGTGGCATTAAATCTTGGAAAAATATTGAAGTCTTTGTTTGATGCATTTACATGAAATGTATTGCTGTGTTTAAAGAGTGAAATCTTTAAAACAACCTGTGTTATCACATTTGAACAAACAGATGCTATGATTTCAAGTATTTTAACATAAAAACACTGACCTGCAAAAACATGTGATTGTGTGAACGTGATTCTGATGTGACTTGACAACAAAACACAGAAAAATAAACCTGTGATTAGAAACTGAATCAGTAAAACAAAAGGCCATTGGAACATCTTACTGCTCAGAGCACATTTAATAGGGCTTAACAAAACCTCACTTAGGGCTCAACCTGAGAAACAATATGGATTATATGAGACCTCAGCCTTCAGCATCAGTGAGATTCCTCAGCAAATGCAAATCTAGTTTCTCTCAAACTCCTGCTAATGGGAACGATTGTGCTCTGGGAAATCACTTTCTCTCTGCAGCTCAAAAGAGAGAGAGAGAGATGGGTAATCTAGGCCAGATTTTCCTCTTCAATAGTTAAACTCTGTTTTGTTTGTTTTCATAGCCCCCCTTTTCTCTCACAACAGCAGAACTGAGCTCTGACTGTGTGTGTGTGTTCTTGTTTTCCTACCATTGTGGGGACCAAATGTCACACACCAACACTGATTATTAAACATCATAAATGATGCTTTTTAATGTGATAGTGCAGAAAGGTTTGTGTGAGGGTTTGGGGTAGAGTGAGGTGGTTTTGTGTGGTTGCTCACTGGCCCTAACAACAGACCCCGGCAGCACCACCAGGTTCCAGGTCTCTTCCTCAAAAAGAGTCTGATGGACTGAAAACATGAAACAGCAGGATTTGAGGAGTTATCCCTGCAGCACAAAACATCTGTCTTACATGCCAAAGTCTAGTACTTAAGCTTTCAGGTATGTTCACATGAGTTAATAATACTTGCTTTAAAATGTGTTTGTATGAGTGAAATCTGTGGTTTAACTGCAGGATGAGATGCTAACATTCTCACGCTGTTATCACGCATCTCCATCTGAGTCCCATAATAACCATTCTTGTGCTCTGCGGCCCTCACAACATCTACCTGCACAACCTCTGTTCTTGTTAGATGCTATTATTAGTTTAACACTTTAAACACTTTCTGCATGAAAGCCTTTGCATTTTACTCTGGACACACACCCAACTGTCCTGCTATTCTGTTTCCTCGTTTTATTCTTTGATAACAATCCAACCAACACAGCCAGAGAAGCGACAGACTGAAGCCGCGTCAGCTCTTTAATAAAGCAAGAGTCAGCTGGGGTCATCTGTAAGGATACAGTTGGAATGTTCTGGAAACCCCTGCGTCTGCGGGTGGCCGTACAGTAGAGTTCTGGAGCTGAAATCATCAGGGCCGAAATAGAGAAGGTCTTATATGAGGAACCTTGAGTCTATATTCACTGCTTCATGCATCCTGTAAAACCACATCAACTCTTCACCAGTTAGTCATTTAGAAGGTAGAGTTAGTTCTCCTGCAGTAACCTGGGGTTAAGCGTCTTCATTAAGGTCATAATGGGATCATTTGATCCATTAGACCCCTCAGCAGCCACATCTTAATGCACTCAACACCACCCAAAACATCCACGCCAGCCTCTATATGCAACAACTTAATATTAAACACATCATTTATGAACGTTTCACACCTACTGGGGTAACCGAAACGTCTCAGGGTCAAAACAACCACAGTGAAACATGCTAGTGATTCAAATCTTTAACTTTCAATAACCTGCTCAGATCTTTCATCAGAAACATGAGTACAGGTTCACGGATAAAACCAGCACACGACTATCAGTAATGCACTATTCATTCATTATAGCTGACACTGTTCTCCACACTGATTTACAGAGCATCACACTTTCCCTGTTACAACGACGAAACAATTAATCTTGGGTTCAAACGCACAATCTTTCAAGCTACCATTCCATATCTTTAACCGCTACACGCACCGAACCGAACCGAAGCGAAGCGCACGTTTCAACCATCACTGGTGCAGCTACTGTACCTGGTGTTAAACTACAGACGCCGTGACGTCATTTCAGGTATATTTCGTGATTTACAGTGTTACGTGTCGAGGCGTTTGCAGCCGTAGAGGGACAGCGCGGAGCTGTCGGCAGCAGGTGAGCTGAGGATCGGTTACCTGTGTGAGGTCCTCATCACCCAGCAGGTGCGCGTCTCGCGCTTTAAAGCAGTTTTGGCACTTGCTCTTGTTGAAAATATTGGCCTGGAATTTGCGGCAGGCGCTTTCCTTCTGTGCCATGAGTGCGTGTGTCGCGATGCGCTTCCACCTGCTCTTATAAACTGCGCACTGTCTCCAGCGGAGAGTCCTCCCCCGCGCGCTGCAGCCCGGCCGCCGCTCCGAACATCACAACAACGACGACCGCTGAATGAATGCAGCCGAGTGGGGCTCACAGCGTCTTCAAGTTGTGACAGTTAAGCTGCAGTCACGGATTATTATACGCCGTTAGCGACGGCAAGAA
Organism: Yasuhikotakia modesta; assembly: GCA_036877545.1. Taxonomy (NCBI): domain Eukaryota; kingdom Metazoa; phylum Chordata; class Actinopteri; order Cypriniformes; family Botiidae; genus Yasuhikotakia; species Yasuhikotakia modesta. Next base: position 14,641 of record JBAJNP010008837.1, read on the forward strand.
CATTGCGCAACTCCAGTGTAAATAACAGCCTAACTCGACAGGGGCTCCGCCTGCCCCGCGCTGTCCATCCCCGGCGTCCGCTGCTGGTCCGAGCTCTCCTGGACTGATTTCTGACGGGGGTTCAGTTCGGGACCCTTCCGCGTTCACGATCCATGCGCGTTCCCGCTCCCGCAGCAGACGGACGCGCGCAGACGCGTTGCGGTGCGAGTTTCCACAATAACACGAGAAAGTCGTTCAAACGCTCACGTGAAGAGACACTGTTTACTTTACACTAACTCACAGCGTCCGCTGAGGCGTTCGGCGACGCGCGAACACAAGTGCGCCGAGCCTCCATCGTGCGCTTTAAAGAGGGTTTTCTGAAGGGTTTCCGCTCCAAACGAAGCGTTAATGCGAGTCCGGACGGGCTGCGTGGGTCCGTTTCCCACGATCACAGCTGATCACACGGGTCCGCACACAGGAATGAGGGGCGGGGCACGTCCTGACGGGCATACGGCACAGCCAATTAGCGAAAGGGACACGCCCACCAGTTGTGGCTAGAGTCCGTATGTGACCAATCATGACGCAGGTATATTTTGGAACTAACAAGCATCAAGGTAGGTGGACTGTACGCGGCCTGAACAGTTGTTTTAAACCACAGGCAGCATCGTGCGCCTGTTTAAACCGCCTTGAAGTGCTTTCCATTCCGTTTAAAAACGACACACGTCACGCGTAATTCATGCTTTTACCTTGTGTTCTTGGAAAACTTTCCTTGTAACGCCCCTGACAGTGACCAATCCCGCCGAGCGGCTCTCCGGCGCCCCCGAGAGGCCCGGTGACGACAGCGCCCGACTCGTCTCAGCTGCTTTGATACTACAAGTGTTAAAATCTCACAAATTTAAAACAAATGTAAAATAATACCAAATGATTTCAGATATTTTTATTAAACATTAATTATCCCTTCATAACTTCATATCTTGACATATTCTTATATGCTATTATGATATTTGCCACGGCACAGTGAGATAAAACTGACATTACGTATGTCTTTGTACCACAAAACTTTATTCCGCTGTTTATAAAAAGAAATGAGGGTAAAATGTACATTATTGTATCACTGTGTAAAAAAGAAGACAATAATAATAAACTTTAGGAATTTGACCCATAGTAACTTTAACCCTTTTGCCTGATGCCTAACACAGATGAACAGAATTTGAAAAAGAACTGAGAAAGGTGTTTCCCTTTAGCGAAGCTGCAAACTGTGGAGAACAGAAGAACAGAGGTCCTTCAGGTTCTGTTGATGGAGTCGTTTGTCTCCTCGTTCTCTCCCTCTGCATTCATCAGCGGTTCTCTGTCTGTTTGAGGAGGATCTGGAGCTGCTGACCTCGTAGTGGTCTTGTTTAGAATGCTCCCCTACAAACACACGGTCAGTTAAATAAGAATACTTCATACCTGCATGTCTCAGTCAAATATTGTTCCTAACTTAATTTCTGTAGCAGCACACGTTTTAGATCTAAGCCTTCCTGAGAACAGCCTTCCTGTTAGCTCAACTGGTAGAGCATTGTGTTAACACCGCAAAGGTTGTGGGTTCGATCCTGATAAAAAAAAATGTGTACCTTGAGTTCACTGTAAGTCGCTTTGGATAAAAGCGTCTGCCAAGTGAATAAATGTAAATGTAAATCTAAGCAGATGATTAATCTGGAATGAATGTGTGTGACGGGCGTTTGGGGGTTAAAGATGACATCAGAGGTGATTATTGCACGCCCGTAATAGATTTCTATGAAAAACATAAATTACTAATTATTAAACAATGAATAATGTAGAATCAGGATGGAAGACAAATAAGGTCAGTTTTCATTTAATATCTATTCACTTGTATTCAAAATTATTGGAATGTTTCCTTTGCTATTCAAAGTACTGTTGACTCAAAACAGTTCATGTGTCACTGTTACTGAACACTTGTGATTGGACAGTGACTCAGAGAGGTTTTGATAATATCAGTGTTTGTTATTTATAGGTGTTGGAAACTGTAAGAGGTGAATTGAGTGTTTCAGGCTCTGAGTAAATTCTGGAACGACTGATATCAGGGTTGTGTGTCATTCTGTGGAGAGTCTCTCAACTCCTGCTTCTACTGACTGAATGTTCTGCTCACAGTTCTGCTGGGTTCATGCTGTTGCTATGGTTACCCATGGATCGTGGGTTGTTCAGAGAGCAGTGTGGAGGTGTGTGTGCTGTACCTGTTTGTAGTCGATGATGTTGAGGATGATGGAGGTGATGATGCAGCTGATGGTGTTGGCCAGCATGAAGATCATCATATACTGCCATCTCCACACAGGGATCTTAACATCACTGCACACACACACGTCATTGTCATGACACCTTATTAAAAAACATTTTCCTAGCAGCATGAAATCTGAATAGGTGTGCAGTAATGTTACCTGGATTTGGTGCCCAAAATCTGACCCACCACCAGGTTAGAGACTCCAATACCAATCATCTGTATTGATGTGGCCAAACCCATTGCAGTGCCCAGTGTGGCCTGAGGGACCACCAGAGGAATAGAGGGCCACATACTCGCCTACAACACACACACACAGTAATATTAATTTTAAGTAATATTTCATGAGTACAAATCTTTCTATGCTTCTGTGTGTGTGTGTGTTAGAAAGAGAGATACTTACAGCAGCAAATGAATAAGTGATGCCCAGCCAGATGGTTGATATGAGAGGAGGAACAAAGGTGAAGGCCAGAAGACCAAACACAGGCAGCGTCATCACTGCAGACAACACTGCAAACACTCCACGCAGACCAACGTAATCCTGCAGACAACAGACCAATCACTGAACACATCTACAGACAACAGACAACCAATCACTGAACACATCTACAGACAACAGACAACCAATCACTGAACAAACATATTGAATATACTCATGATGATGTCAGATACTCTCATATTCACCACAGTAATGACTAATAACCATATTCATATACATTTGACACAAACGTTTCTAAAAGTGACTTACAGTAGAACAGACTGTGTCTCAAATCCTTGTGTGCTGCCAGTAAACAGCATTCATGGCATTGTTCATTCTCTGTGTATATTTATTGATTGCAACACTTGATTTAACTTTGTTATATCACTTCATGCTTGTGTGTGTGTTACACTCACAATAAGTATTCCCACAAAAGCAGAGAGCACCAGTGAGCTGTCATACACGGCTCCTGCGATGTACGCTGCTTCCTTCTGACTGTATCCACTGTATTTGTCCTGGATGAACTTACTGCAAACACAAACGACATCACTCAGGCACAGATCCAGGGTTCTGTGTACAGCGTGTGGTTCTGATTCTGTACCTGGCATCAGCGATGAAGGGGAAGATCCCGTTATAAAAAAACATGATGGTCAGAACCAGCAGCCAGTATCTGAGAGACAGACGCTTCACATCCTGAACCCTCTGCGCACACAAACATCAGCAACTCTATTACAGCAGTAACAACGACAGTATCTACAAAACAGAGTTTAAAGGGAGTCTGTATGTTAAAGGGAGAAGAGGCAGTTTCAGAGAGGCTAACAATAGCAAGCTAGTTTTGACAGCATAAGTCCCACCCTCCCTTCAAATGAAGAGAAAAGCCACGCCTCCTCCAACACATGAACACTGGACACATCATTCTTTGACAGGCAAATAGGACGTCCTATCATTGCATTCAGACCGATCAGTCATGTGCTTTTCACAGCAGATATACACTGATATGAATCTACTTTTTTCAATCAGCGAAATGTTTATGAAAAAAGTCTACTCTGTCTTTAAGCTTTTGAATTAACAGCAGATGTTTATAACTGACTAACTAGACAGTGTGAGAGATATCAATGTTTTGTACAGTACTGCTATTGAAGCGTTCTTCAGCGCTCACTCACCACTCTGCGCGACTCCAACTGAATCACCCCATCCAGACCCAACTGCTCCATGCCCATCTTATCCAGAACACTGACCGTTACAGCCGACAGAAAGCCAAGAACACACAGAAATGTGCCTGGACACAAACACACACACGAGTGAGTTTCATCCTCAGATTTCAGATCAGTGGTGTGTGTATGTGTCTCACCTCCCCACAGCGTCCACTGCATACCGTACTGAGACTCAAACCTCTGAGTGAAGAAAAAATTGAGAACAGATCCCAAGCGGGAAAAGGCCAGAGTGAGTCCAAAAGCCAGCGCCAGCTCCTTCCCCCGGAACCAGAACGCTGTGATGCGATTCTGAACAACTGTCCAGAGAGAAACTTCTTATCAGTGTATATTAATGGCTGAAGTTTTCTGCAGGTGCCAACAAACTTTCATTGTTTTTAAGAGAGAATTTCTGTTGTCATACTGGTGAGGGATCCGTTTCCAGAACCAAACAGAAGTCGTCCAGTCAGCATGAGAGGCAACAGGTACGTCGTGCCTTTAAAATGAGACCCCAGTGCAAAGATGGCTGACCCCAACACAGTCAGAAATGAGAACAGAAACACACCAACTACAGGAGATAAAAACACACCAAGATTTATCAAAGAACAAACATCTCCAAGATTTGGTTGGATTTCTAAACAACTCAAAGGTACAATTTTGATTTTTAAATTCAAACTTACAGCGGTTTCCCAACTTATCAATGAGAAATCCTGCCATGATCACCACCACTGCATTCCTGAGGAAACACCGTCAAGAGTCACGGACGGGTGAGACTGTGTGAGTGGGGTGAGAATGTGTGTCTCGGGTGAGACTGTGTGT